>ML107890.1:0-57088 GCA_003697995.1 Taxidea taxus jeffersonii | reverse complement strand
TGAATCTAGCGGTTTTCAAAAATCTAACAGTACCCTTTGAAAAAAATAAAATCTTACTCCAAGTTCAAACATGTGAAATAGATACGTGTAGCATTATATTGGAATGCACTCATTATCTAGCTCTAATTTATAACAGGCCATTTGGATTAAAACAAAATTTGATAGTAATGTGGGCCACAGTGCAGTCATGGATTATGTTGGCACCCAGTGTTTGTTTCATTTTATGTACAATAATAATAAAATCCAGATAAATTGTGAATTATTGTGCCTTGTAATTTCAGAATATTAATTCATTAAACTGACCAAGAAAATGGAAAGATAAAGTTATGGAAAACTAAAGCTCTCAAGCTCTGTCACTAATGGTATCTAAAAATTACTTACATCTTTAAGAATGATTACCCTAAATTTACACAGATCATTAAAACTACCTGATAACTAGGTCATAGCAAAAGCACTGACTAGTATTGACTGTAATACATCAACTTAGTAAAATTGTTATGGGTAGACATGGACTGGACCAAATTAGGCAATATATCAATACCAAGCTATAATATTCCTAAGCAAGGACAGAATTACAAGAATTTCAAATAGAGAGAGATACCGCAGCTTTATTAGTAAATCTATAGGGAAGAAAAAGTACATAGTGTGGGTTAACATGTTAATAATGTCCACTGGATTAAAACTGAGTATGTAACACATAATTGCACTGATTTTTAGAATCTTAAATTATATTCTCATTTTAAAAAGAGATTTGTTTTTAAGAGATTTATTTTAAAGAGAGAGAGGAAGAATGCACGTGTGCACGCATGAGGAGGGGGGAGGGGCAGAGGGAGAGGATGAAGCAGACTCCCCACTGAGCACAGAGCCCCATGTGGGGCTCGATCTTAGGACCCTGAGATCATGACCTGAGTCAAAACCAAAAGTTGGATGCTCAACTGACTGAGTCACCAAAGTGGCCTCACTTTCAAAAAGAAATTTGAAGCAAATGTTTCCAGAATCCAAAAAGTATTTCTATAGAATATGGCTCAAATCCACCTATTTACCTAATTATGCTTATCTGAAGGATTGGAAAAGTCAGGCTAAATATTTAATTTCCCAAACTTCTATATCCAGTTATCTTACAGAAAACGAATTCACATTCAGGATTCTGAACTCAGGATTCTTAGTACCATTGACACCTCTTATTACCAAGTGTAAATTCTCCATTCTGGTTTTCAAGGGTCTCTATATCTACCTTCATTCTAGTAGTTTTTTCCTCCACAATTTTTTAACTTTATTATTTTTTGAAGATTTTATTCATTTATTTGACAGAGAGAGAGAGAAAGACAGTGAGAGAGGAGTGGAAGAGAGAAGCAGGCTTCCCCTGGAGCAGGGAGTCTGATGCACGGCTCAATCGTAGGACCTTGAGATCATAACCTGAGCTGAAGACAGATGCTTAATGATGGAGCCATCCAGGTGCCCCATTTCTTCCACAATTTGTAAGAGTAGTGAGGTCCCAACAATTCTACTGGAGAAGATGAAGAGCAATTGTTGGAGAGCACTGGTGAGATGGTGATGGAGACATTGGCAGGGGGGCACCAAGAGCTCATCAAGAAAGCAAACACAGGGGCTGCAGGCTGTGTCCTGTGCATTTCCCTCTCAAATGTGGGGTCCTCAGCCTCTTCCTCAGAGTTCCTGTTATTATTTGAGATGGCTTTCAGTGGGGGCTGGTAAAAATCATGGAAAAGGATAAAGTCCCCTCAAGCCTGCCCATAACACTGACACAAATTTATTTTTGAAGGTTTATTTATTTTAGAGAAAAAGAGAGCACGCACGAGCTTAGGGGGAGGAGGGGCCGGGGGAGAGAGAATCCCAAGTGAACTCCCTGCTGATCATGGAGCCTGATGCAGGGCTCGATCCCAGGACCAAGATCACACCTGAGCCAAAACCAAGAGTCCCACACTCAACCGACTGAGCCACTTGGCACCTCAGTTAATGAAAAATTAATAAATTTTTCAGTTAAAAATTTATCTTTATACAATTCTGAAGTAGTTCTAGAATCCCTGAACCACTTGTGTACATGTCTCGTCTGAAGCTCCTCCCACCTGACTGTGCCATGCTTTCCCCTTGGCGTGTTTTCAAGTAGCAACAGTCTAGTAAGGCCTGCTCATTTGCATAAGATTTTCACCAGGCTCACAGACTGCCCTTTCACCCCAACCTCTGACTTCTGGTGCATTCAATTGCTACAGGAATGATCCCTGGGCACTAAGGTATTTGACTTTTTTTTCATTCCTACTGATTTCTTCCTTCCAGTCTCATTACTTCTTGGGACTCAGCATCATCGGAGGCTATGGTTAGGTCTTCACCAAAACTAGGAAGTAAAAATTCCATGTGCTTAATTAAGTACAAGTTGTTATCCACGTGATCTGATCACTCAGCTACTCTCACAATGTGAGAGTAGAGAGTAGTAGTAGAGAGCAGAGAGTCGCTGTGACTGGACCTCCAGGATCCTGACACTATATTTTCATCAGCCCCTTCCCTTTCTGTCCTCACTTCCTCCTCCATTAACTTTATAGCCCAAGATTCATTTCAATCATTCTCTTGCCTTAAACTTCCTTGTTTCTCTATCTATTTAACATACTTGACTGGATAGCAAAATGCTAACCTTGGATGACCTTGACAACTCCTTCATTGTACTGGGAAGATGATCACATAATGGGGTGGACTGTAACCTTGTCTAGGCCATCATCTGGTTATATATATAATCTTGTTATATTTCTCTAATAAATTTATTTCCCCATTTTCTCAATAATCATACATCTTCTGTTCTAAAATCACCTAACCACATTTCTTTTTTTTTGCCATACACACACACCGACACAGACACACACACACACCGTATAATCTACCTTAATTTTCTTCCAAAAGAGCTACAAACGTTCTTATACCTAAATCCTCTGCTCCTTTCTTACCATTGTTGTAAGACAAGTATCTCTATTTCAGACTAATTTCTCCATGTCTGGAGTCTATGTCCTCAAACTTTCTTAAAAAATACTGCGTGTCTCTCTATTTCTCTCATATCCTAAATATCTCTCTTTACTGGATTCTTCTCATCCATATTTAAACATGCTTAAGTCTCACTCATACTTAAAAAGAAATTTTTTTTTTTTAGATCTCAAACCTTCTTCCAGATACTCTATTCTCTTTTCCCCGTTCTCTTCTATCTTTTCCTTACTCAGTGTCAGACTTGGTTACAGAGTTTGACTACATTAGCATCATATACTCAGTTCCCACTCATTCCTGAACTCATTATGCTCCCACTGCTCCACCAACACGAGTCTCATGAAGATCAATTAGTAAGACCTTCATGTTCAATCTAACCGAGGTGAGCGTCATCTTAGTTAACCATGTGGTAACATTCAATACAGCCAATTACTTTCTGTTCAAGACCCAATCCTGGCTTTTGTGATACCTCCCTCCCTCCCTTTTCTTTTCTCTCTTTCTCCCTCCCTCCCTTTCTTCCTTCTTCTTTCTCTCTTTTCTTCCTTTCTCTCTCTCTCTCTCTCCCTCCCTCCCTTCCTTTTTTGCTATTCTTCTTTCTAGTTGTGACAGGACAGCTAATCATCCACAAAAATCTATTTGCCACTTCCTTCTGGGGGCAAGGTTTGCATGTTTTCAGCTTCTTTTGGAGTCAGGTATGGACCTGTGACTGAAAATGGAATGTAAGCAGAAAAGACACAGGCCTGAACCTTAAGACATTGGGCAAGCCTCCTCTCTGTCCTCCTTTCCTCTTTCTTATCACTCAGAACCTGGAAGCAATGGAGATCCAGCTTTGAACAACTGCATGACAGTGCCTTATAGTAAGACTTGGTAAAGTACAGCTTGTGGGCCAGATCTGGTCTGTGGCCCATTTTTCTATGGTTTGGAAGCTAAGGATAGACTTCACATTTTTAAAAGTTGTTAAAAAAAAAAAAAGATGAGGAGGAGGAATATGACAGAGATCCTATGTCACTGGCTAAGCCTGAAATATTTACTTTTTAGCCCTTTACAGAAAGAGATTGCTGAGCTCTGTGCTAGGGGATAGGGGGCAGAGCAACACCATGAAACGAAAATGGACTCCCAGATGTGCATGTGGAGTGGAGGCTCCCCCATCTGATCTCACTGGCAGGTGGCCGTCTGGGTCTGTCTGCACAGCCCCTGTGCACCTGGGGGTGGGGGAAGCGATGCAAATGTTGTCACCATGTCAAGGATAATCAAATCCTCCACTGACAGCACCCATTACATTGTGGCAGGCTAATTTGTCAGCTAGAAGTAGGTCAAATTCTCAGCCCCTTCACGGTTAACAGGAAACTTCTGTTTTAACCTTTGAAATAACATACAGTTTTTTTTTTAATTTTTTTTTTATGTTTTTAAGGAGTGCTTGGGTGGCTCAGTTGGTTAAGTGTCTGCCTTCAGCTGAGGTCATGATCTCAGGGTCCTGGGATTGAGTCCCGCATCGGGCTCCCTGCTCAGCAAGGAGTCTGGTTCTCCCTCTCCCACTCCCCCTGCTTGTGCTCCATCTCTCGCTATATCTCTCTGTCAAACAAATGAATAAAATCTTTAAAAATAAATAAATAAAATACTTAGGAGTATACTTAACCGAGGAGGTGAAATATCTCTAATCTGAAAACTATACAATATGGATGAAAGAAATCAAAGAAGACAAAAAAAAGGAAATGTATCCTGTATTGAATGGGAATAATGTTACATGAATAACACGTATATGAATAATATTAAGGGGAAGAATGTTATTATTAGAATGTTGATACCACCAAAAGCCATCTATGGATTCAATGCAATCCTATCAAGATTCCAATGGCATTTTAAATACTCCTAAAATTTATATGGAACTAAAAACCACAAAATTTATATGGAACTATAAACACTCCTAAAATTTATATGGAACCATAAAACCATAAAACCCCAAATAGCCAAAGAAATCCTGAGAAAAACAGAAGGCTTCACACTTCCTGATTTCAAGCTATACTATAAAGCTGTAATAATTAAAACAGTATGGTAGTGGCATAAAAACAAACACCAGAGGAACAGAACTGAAAACCCAGAAATAGACCCAAACATCTATAGTTAGCCGATATTTGACAAGGGAGCCAAGAATACTCAATGAAGGAAAGGCAGTCTCTTTAATAAATGGTTATGGGAAAACTGGATACAGGCATACCTCATATACACATGTATTTGTATAATCTCACATACAGAGCCTAAAAACATTGAATTCACGGAAACAGGACAGTAGGATGGTGGTTGTCAGGGATGGAGGGGTGTAGGAAATGATGAAATGTTGGTCAAAGAGTACAAACTTTCAGTTATAAAATGAATGCGTTCCAGGGACCTAATGTACAGCATGGTGACTACAGCTTATGGTGTACCTGAAAGCCTTTGGAGGAGTAGAGCTTTAATGATCTCACCATAGCACCAACAAGATTGCAAGTACATGAAGTTAAAAAAAAGTGCTAACTTTCCTTTGGTAGGCATTTTGCACTATATGTATATGTAAATCATATCATCACAACGTGTGTCTTACACTTACATGTTATGCTAATTATATCCCAACAAAGCTGGAAAAAAAGACAAAAATCTCAGCAACAGGTAACAGGCATAGTTAGACCTTTAACAGAGAGTAAGATTCAAGCCAGCTAACGAAGAATCCAAGAGAGAGGCCAGGAAATTGCTGGTACCATGGATAGTTCCATGACTCAACTGGTTTCTCTGTCTCTAATCTCAGAAGGTCAGAAATTGTACCTAGTTGCAATACTCTGATTTTTATACCTGGTTGCCATTTTACAGACACTTGGAAAAGATAATATCTCAATCATTTGTGACATAGAGAATGGCCATATGTGATGTATTACTGGCCAATATAAGTTAGTTGCTAGCATCATCATTATCACTTAGGGACTGTCAAGTGATCGTTTATTTATAAAAATCATCCGAGCAAGATGAGGAGGGCATCATCATGGACGAATGGCATGTCAGCCTGGACAAGATGAGGACTGTGTACCTGCAGAACACATGAAGCAGTAAGAGGGATCCTGGGTAGGATCTGCATACAACGGAATACACCATACACCAGCTACCCAGCTGCATACACCAGCTGGGTAGGCTGGTGGGGGCTACGAGATCCAGCACAGAAAGAAGAGGCTGTTTGGCCTAGGCTGGGCTGTAAGAGCACTCCTCCCCACATAGGTAAGGAGGACATCCAGCTGAAGCAGTGAAGGGTAACACAGAATAGGCTCTCGGAGCCTCAGCAGGATGAGGGCATCCATTCAGAGACATGAGTCAGTGAGATATTAGATCCTAAATAGGGCGAGGAGGCTACTTTCACAGAAAGGTGATCCAGTATGGGGTGTCCTAGCCCTAGCAGAGTAAGCCAGGTATCCCTGAATCAGGGGCAGGGTTGGGCAGACTGGGTGTCAGAGGTCAAGCACAGTGATGACTTCCAACCAGGAGGAGCAAATGGACGCAAGGATTTGGAGTCTGGGAGAAGAGTATGAGAATGGAGCAGCAGATGTCTGCAGTAGAACCTGAGTGACATACAAAGGGACTGGTCACATAGGTCCATGCATTGAGGAAGGGAGCCAGGCTTCTCATGGTCAAAGAAGGTAGTTACAGATCAGAATGAACCCCAGGATGTGGACTGGAATTGGTGATCACAGTATGAACACATGGCTTTCAATAAACAGAGATGTAAATATGTACATATATGAATATATATACACATATACTAATAGAGTAATAATACTCAAAAAGAGAATAGAATATTTCATACATCTTGCCTTGATGAGAAAGTGGTGTAGACCATGAAAGCTATTTTGCAGGTTTATACGGTATTAATATAAAATGAGAACTTCAAAAATTTACATTTCTTTCATATTTCATAACAAGTTCTACTTCTGTATTAGTACAACTATCCATGTCAAAAGAGAATTTAAAAAAATCATCTGTGTATAATGTTAACAGGGACAAAATAGATTGTGGAAGTAATGAACTGTGGCTTCTCACCAACAGGAAACCAAATTAAACTACTCCATTCCTATGGAAAAAACAGGTAAAAGGTAAAGTAGAAGTGGCAATGGCAGCAGTAAGGGAGTGATGAGACCTATGATCACATTAGGACAACTAACATTTACTGAGTGGGCACTAAGTCCCAGGTACTGTGTAAGTGCTTTATACAAATTAAAATCTTACAGACACTGGCACCAAGGCATTAGGAAATGATTTCAGTTCAAATTTATGAACACCTTCATGTTTCAAATTTCTTCTCTTAAACTTTAAAATGGTAGCAACAATTCTCTTATGCCACAAAACAGACTATCTGAAGATTGGTTCTGATTCTAATGCTGAATGTTACAAATAATTTAGTGACACATGAAACAGCAAGGTATGATTTATATGTTCATTATAATGTGAATATAGAAGGATCTTTCTGAGAGTCTTTAATGCAACTTCATAGTGAATTCTCCAGTTACCTGAGTTATTTCACATGATGTTATTACTGTTTTTTGTTCATAGCCTCACAGAGCATTCAAAGCAGTTCCTAGGAAATGAAATGTTAAGAGCTATAGAAATAGCAGTGTTTTTTATTTCACTTTATCATGAAGCGTACCATTTTAGAACAGGATTTTTTCATACTATTTCCATTTCGCAGTGTGGTTTCAGGATGGTCTAGGTATGACTGCACTATAAAGATGGCCTTGAGGACTGTTAATAGGCCACATGGCTTATTTTCCCAAATTCATGTTCCTAAAAGACTAACGAGGCCCAAGAAGTGTTGAATTTGCCTATTACTGAAAATTTACTTCTAATGTCTTCCGTGCCATAACAAACTTTAAATAAAACTGAATCCAAAGACAATCTAATCTATAATATACGAAGGTTACATATAATGAATGTTTTTTTGTAAAATAATTTTTCTTATAGCCGTTATGACTTTAATCCCCTCTAAGGCATTTTCCATCTTTTTCCTGTTCTGAAAATATGTCAAGCTTCTAAAGAATCAAGGGGATAAATAATTTTAATATTTTATAATAGATCTGAAATATAAAGTTTTGAAAAAAGCCAAAGGCAATGAAAGTTAACACTTACTAGTGTGTATAACCATTTCTTCCTATTCAGGCCTATTTCAAAATTTATAAAAATACAATTCTCATTACAAGTATTTTCAATAAAACCATGTGTATTAAATGTGAATTTTAATAGTTTAATTGGTTGCAATTTGAGCGGATAGTTTTGGAGAAGTATTTTATGCTATTAACAAGTCTTACAGTAGAGTTTTCTTAACGATATGGCTAGTTTCATGTTAAATCTTATCAGATGTTTCAAAACTTGGCAAGGACTCATTTTAGTTCTATGTCTACCCAGGAACTAACAGAAAGAGTAAGATGTGGACATAAGATAGATTCTATAGGGCAATGATAATACTATTCAGATACTAGTGTCTCCTGTAGAGCTTTAAAAGCTTTTTAAAATTATGAAGAACCTGGCCCTATTCCTTTAATATTTTGATTCAAGAAATAGGAACCTCCTCACCTTTATTTTAAAAACTCCCCAAGTCATACTAATGTAATCAGGATTGAGAATCATAATTTTCAGAATTTAGCTCATAGTCAATTAAGCATATCAAAAAGACACTGTTCAACATAGAACTCAAGATTCCTGAAACAGTACATAGAAAAGTATGCCTAATTCTAAGGTATTATCACATTGATTAAAATAGGATTTCATCCATGGTATGTCCAATCACTAAAGTTTTATTGAATTTTATTTTATTTATTTGGGGGGGGGGGCAGATGGAGAGGGAGAGAAAATCTTTAGCAGGCTCCCAACACAGGGCTCAATCTCATAACCCTGAGATCATGACCTGAGCTGAAATCAAGAGCCAGAGGCTTAACCAACTGAGCCACCCAGGTGCTCCTTGTGAATTTTATTTTTAAGAAATTTAAATAAACTTCATATTGGACATTAGTTATCTCCCTAGTATTCTTCTAACAGTGAATGTTCCACTCCTTTCCAATTGTTACCTAATATAATATGGGAGGTGATCCATTGCCCAATTCTAGTGTTTAAGCTAAACAGTACCGCCCATCCCTGTGATTGGTTCTGGGATGGGCAGGTAACCTAGTGAGACACAAGAAGTTTCAAGAGGGTAATGATGTGAAACATGATTATGATATTGACACAGGAAGACAGAGTGTGATGGGATTGGGCAGGGGCAGTGGAAAGGGTAGAAGGAGAGAGAAACCAGGACTTTGGTGGTACTATTTGAGTCACTGGATCAAGCCATGTCTGAAGACGGACCAACTCTCTGGATGGTCCGTGACTACTCAAGCCATTTTGAAATAGTCTGCATTTACTTGAAACTGATGGCATCTTAACAGATCCAAGTATTTACTTAACATAATCTCTGGTTCTTCTTAGGTAATTTCAGTTAATTAAATGAGGGTATGGAGTTTTCTAAAAAGGAAACTTCTCATATTTTTACTAACTTCACAGACACTTCTTTGTAATTCTACTCCCCTGAGTTATTTTTTGAATGCCCAAAGAACATACACTGCTAGATATTTGAAAAGGAAACCAAGGAGAATAAAAGATGAAATGATATAATGAAATACAGAAAACAGACAAAAGTATAACTTCTGAACTCACCCCAAAGCATATCCCTCAACTCACTTGTATCCACAATGCTTTTTGGAAAAACATTTTCTATACCAGTGGCCTTGAAATTTTAGTGTATTTAATGACCTCTTGGGAAATTTGTTCTAAAGAAAGACTACGAGGCTGCTTCCTAGTGATTCTGATTTGATACATGTGGTTCAGGGGATCTAGTGTTGAGCCCAGAGAACAGTCTACATTTATAAATCTCCTTAAAATAATTAATGGTCATATACAGGAGCTGATCATCAGATTTTAAATATGAAATATTATTTACTTGGAAAGAAGGGAGAGATTTAAAGGCAAAATCATGCATTTTATGAATATTCTCCCAGAAAGGTAAGTTTAGGTTAGACACATAAATATGAACTCATGAACAAGTAAGGTTGAAGCCTGCTACCAAAATCCTTGGTTGTAAGCCACAGTGAACACTCTTGGTTACATACTCAACAGCATTCTCAAACTGTATAATTTACAAAGGCCTTTTCTTCTATGATTCTCTCTTTCTTTTTTATAATACTCAGTCTTTTTGAATGTATATAACAGGTTATCATATCTTCCTAAAAATACTAATCAGGATTATTTTTTACTTTTCTTCTCATCTCTGCAATATGTACTCTTCCTGGAGGGTAAATTTTTAAAAAAATATTTGTTTATCCTGGGTTTTCTCTTGTTGGAGGTTTTCCCTTAGCGTTTCCTGAGCTATGCTTGCCTGTTCTTATTTAAAAATGCATCACTAAAAAGCTGATCAAAAACTCTATACGTTTATCTCCAGTTGACTTATTTCGCTAAGCATAATACGCTCTCCCTGATATGAGGAAGTGGAGATGCATTGGGGGTGGGGGTTAAGGGTGTAGGAAAAGAAAAAATGAAACAAGATGGGATCGGGAGGGAGACAAACCAAAAGAGACTCTTAATGTCATAAAACAAACTGAGGGGGGGGAGGGGAGAGGGGTTGGGAGAGGGTGGTGGGGTTACATTATATGTTTAAATAAAAAAGCTTAAAAAAACACAACTCTATACGTTTAAACACAGTTTGCTTGCCGACTGGCATTCATGTGATTAGATGGGGGACCAGGCAATCTCCTTGGGGAACTCCTAAACATCACTATGAGGTTAGGGTCTTAGCTTGGAATCCTTGAGTTTTTCCAGGGAAGCAACCTATGATAGTTACTGCCCAGATACAGTCACAAGCCTGACTCTGTTCTTCAGGCCAGAAGGGAGTTTACAGACTTGCAGTGACTCTCATCTTTAGGTGCCAGACTCACGCCATCCTCTGCTGTCCCCAGAAGTGCGTTTGGTTCTGTGGATCACAGAATGCAGTCCAAGCCTTCTATGAGCCCTTCCCTAGCTCTCCTCTGCTCTGCTGAAGCAGTAGCCACCCTCCACCCACACTGCCTTCCAGAGCCTCAGCTCTCACAGCTGCTAATGCCCTTGTCCCAGTTCTCTTTGAGCTTGTGGGTACAAATGTCAATGTGTGTATATTTATTTCTTTAACCAAAGTACTATCATTGGAGATTACAGGAAGAAGAAATAAACATATGTGGTTAATCCACTATCTTTAGGAATAAACAAACTATTCCTTGCATTTTCTCCTGATACTGCCGGTTTAGGCAAACTTGTTTAATATGTACTAAGTCTTGTCATATATTTAAGTTTTTTGAGTTCAGTAGTACTTTTTAAAGATTTATTTGTTTGAGAGAGAGACAGTGGGCGTGCGTGCACATGTGCACACCTGCGCGAGCAGGTGGGAGGGGTAGAGGGAGGGGGAGAAGCATACTCGCCACTGAGCAGAGTCCCATGTTAGACTGGATCCCACAACGCTGAGATCATAACCTGAGCTGAAATTAAGATTCCGATGCTCAACTGACTGAGCCACCCAGGTGCCCCAAGGTCAATATTATTTTCATAAATTAAGAAACTGAAATCAGAAATAGTAATAACTGGGGCATCTGGGTGGCTCAGTTGGTTGAGTGACTGCCTTCGGCTCAGGTCATGATCGTGGAGTCCCAGGATCAAGTCCCGAATCGGGAATCCCTGCTCAGCAGGGGGTCTGCTTCTCCTTCTGACCTTCCCCTCTCATGCTTCCTCTCTCATTCTCTCTCTCAAATAAATAAATAAAATCTTTAAAAAAATTGTGGTAACTGGACAAGTATTTAGAAAAGACTGTGGATTTTTTTTAAGACTGCGAATTTATTACTTAAATAAGACTTAGAATGTTTATCCCAAGAGAGCAAATTTTATACTTAAAAGCAGAACTTAAAAGCTACTGATATGCAATTATAAATGTTAATCTACAGATAATATTGACACCTTAGCAATTCTTTGTATGAAATATTGTTCACTATTATTCACTGCCCCTTGCTTCTGTTTTTACAAAGTGTTCTCAAAAAAGAAAGACTATGCAGTAGAGACCATTTTCAGCTGTAAAGCCTAAAACAAATGAGCCCTTGAGCACTTTACAGCAAGGTTGCCGACCGCTGCTTTACAGACACTGAAATGTCAGTGGAGGTGGCATGTGTTAATTTGGAGCAGAAACCTGAAGGAACAGGGATTCGTTGGCTACACCCTCTGACAACCAGCAACATTTCAGAAAGAACCTCCTCCAGCCATCTGGATCCCAGAGTGATGCCGGCACAGAACAGAGCCCCAGCCGAGCTCAGGCAGACACACAGCACAATGAAAAAGGAACCTCTGATGTTTACGAGCCATTACAGCTTTCAAGGCTGGCCGACTCAGAGTAACCCAGCAGCAACTGCTGGGGATGTTTCCCTAACGACATACAAGTCCCCCCACATGACTGAAAACAGCAAAACTGCACTGACTGAAAGAATATTTATAATTTCGACTTTTAAATAATCACTCAAAATATATTTCTAAAAAGTTGTATCTTAAAAACATTCAATGGGACGCCTGGGTGGCTCAGTTGGTTAAGCGGTTGCCTTCGGCTCAGGTCATGATCCCAGCGTCCTGGGATCGAGTCCCGCATCGGGCTCCTTGCTTGGCAGGGAGCCTGCTTCTCCCTCTGCCTCTGCCTGCCTCTCTGTCTGCCTGTGCTTGCTCTCTAACTAATGAATAAATAAAATCTTAAAAAAAACAAAAAAACATTCAAGGACTGAGTTATATTTAGTTCCTGAAAAAAGTTCTTTGACTAGGTATTTGTATGGTTAAACACTTTTTATACCACTGGATTAAAGGACTTTTACTTTGGGGCTCCTGGGTGGCAGAGCTGGTGCAGCGTCCTACTCGATTTTGGCTCGGGTCATGATCTCAGGGTCCTGAGCTGGAGCCCCGCCTTGGCTCCGCACTGAGTGTGGAGCCTGTTTGAGATTCTCTACCCCCAGGCATATGCGTGTGCTCTCTCTTAAAAAAAAAAAAAAGGAATTTTACTTTCCTTTTTTCCAGATTGCTAATGCTCCTTCTTATTTTGACATTTGAAAACCACATTGCAGTAATTTTTTCTTATGGACTGGCACCTAATGAAGATTGCTGCCGAATTAGAACAGTAAATTTATCCGCACATGAATAAGACCAAACAAACCAAATTAGTTAACAGGGTCAATCAAGTTCCTATGTGCTAGATGATGTTTTAAATTCTTTACATGGGGACGCCTGGGTGGCTCAGTTGGTTAAGCAGCTGCCTTCGGCTCAGGTCATGATCCCAGAGTCCTGGGATCGAGTCCCACATCAGGCTCCTTGCTCAGCAGGGAGTCTGCTTCTCCTTCTGCCTGCCTCTCTGTCTGCCTGTGCTCGTTCGCTCTCTCTCCCTCTCTCTCTGACAAATAAATAAATAAAATCTTTAAAAAAAAATAAATTCTTTACATGGATTATCTCCTTTAATTCTCACATTTTCTGAGGCAGGTTTACTGTTACTATCCCCATTTATGAATGAATACATGAGGTCTAGAGTGGGTGAGTATTCCCCCAAGAACACAAGTCAGGAAGAAGTGGGAAACCAAGATGTGAAACCGGGGACTGCACAGCCTCCATGCTCCCAACCTCGATGCTACACCAACTCACCCAAAGGCAAACAGAAACTTGGTCATGAATGCTTAACAATTCTGACATTAAAACTGTAGATTTCTACTATCTGGTAATTCTTTAATCTTTTATGACAAATCACAAACCAGTTAATATAAAGAAACATTTTTTATAATGTGAATACAGTGCAAGGGACAATACCAGCTTTCATTTCAAAGTAAAATATATCCCCCCAAATTAAGTTAATATGAAAAATGTACTTATAATACGTGCTCTTTTCCATGAACCAGATCTTATTCCTTGAAAAATGAACCAAATTAAAGTTTAATTAGTTTACTTTATTTTTAATTGTAGAATAAGGAAATATTAGGAGATATAGAATTTTGATTATATAAATTATATACTTTGATGATACAACATGAGATAATTTAAAAGCTGTGTGTACCAAACTTATTTAGTTTTCACTTCCTGTCAGCTCTACCAGTTTCTTCTACTAGAAAAAATGTGATCAGTACTATTCTGGTCACCGTTGCCCAAAGTGACAGACTACAAAAAGACCACTGTAAACGGGTAAGATATAGCCTACATAAACAATTGTAGATCTAAGACTAGATAAAGGAATGGTAAGACTTTTTTTTTAAGATAAGAGAGTACCTTTTTTTAAAGAGAGTGAGCAAGCATGAATGGGAGGGGCAAAGGGAGAAGCAAACTCCCACTGAGTGCGGAGCCCAGGGTGGGACTCGATCTCATGACCCTGAGTTCACAACTTGAGCTGAAATCAAAAGTCGGGCACTCAACTGACCGAGCCACCCAGGCACCATGAGAGTATCTTTAAAAAACAGTAAATAATGGCAGAATGATTCAAATTAAGGATAACCTATTTCATTTCAAGTTAACAACTAATATTTCAAGGTTTTCATGTAGCTCACTCATTTACTCATCCTAACCTTGTGAAGTAGTCAGGTCACATACTCCTGTCATATCCCCGGCGCCAACATGTAGGTACACTAGGGAGAATTAGGTTTTTCTCAAGAATATCTCTGCATGCTCAACACTTAGAAATATGCATTTCACTTAAACAGGAGCTTCCAGTAATGAGTAAGCACACATGGCATGTGCAGGACAACCATGCTCATTTTTAGTGATAGAAATCACTTAAATATATACGCCTAATAGAAACAGCATCAGGAACTGATATTCAGCCTTATCATGTACTATCATTTTTTTGGACCAGAATTATTCTTTGCTCTGAATAGAATTAAGTAAAATGTAACTGTGAAGTGGAGATTTTTTCTGGTTCCTTACAGGTCCCTACAGAGTCCATAGAGCAAATGTGATGATCAGACTGAAAATTCATTAATAAGGAATTTCCTTCACCTTTAATTTTAAAAATCCAGTTTCCTTGTCCAAGGCCCGATCGGTCTTTAAACCCATAATCCATCCCAAGAACATAAATGCGTCAAATATAAAACTGCTTTCTAAATTAAATTTCAAATTTTCTAATGAGCAAAACATTTTTATAATTAGTATTTATCAGCTCTCTTTAAATTCGCACTGTATGCCTAAGTAGGCATTACTCTAGAAAGGTAGCATTAAACCCTGTCAAGTTCAAAATAAATGCATCAGATAAAAACCTCAACTCTCTTGGTAGATGCATCCTCAATACTATTAATTCAGATGAAAAGACTATAAGCAATATCATTATTACTGGTTGGTTTATAAAATATGTACTGATAAAAAATACATTTTCATTATCTACCATGTTTCAAAATTAGTACCACTTTAAAAATTTTTCCAGTGAAGAGCTCACTATTTTAAATTATCTGTCAAGATTTTAAACATGAAAATCCTAAAACTGAGGATCTGCGTTTTGAAACACATCTGACCACTGAATACTGCCCTGCTATGTAACAGGAACATGATGGGAGAAAAAGACTAAGAAAAAATGAAAGATTGCTTCTATTGGCTATTTCTTTTGTCTGTAAGTGGTAGGTCCCACGACAACCTCACTCAATGTTACTGTTCGTTACTTACCAGCCTCCTAACACATAAACAACACGCAGAGTGGATACAACTCTACCCTTACTGCTCAACAACCCAGAAGAAAGGGACTTGCTCATGATAATGTACTAAACTGCACCTTTAAAGGGAAGTACATGGAACTCCCAACTGGCATTAATGAAGAAGGTATGTATTCAGGATGTCTACTACCCAGACCCTCCAAAAGAATTATTTTTAAAAATAGTGGTCAAGGGGCGCCTGGGTGGCTCAGTTGGTTAAGCGACTGCCTTCAGCTCGGGTCATGATCTCGGGGTCCTGGGATCGAGCCCCGCATCGGGCTCCCTGCTCACTGGGGAGCCTGCTTCTCCCTCTCCCTCTACTGCTCTGCCTGCTTGTGTCTCTCGCTGTCTCTGTCAAATAAATAAATAAATAAATAAATCTTTAAAAAAAAATAGTGGTCAATATTTATAACTTGAATGCTAAGTATCTCTCCATGATATTTCTGTAAAGTATATTATATTACCCCTTCTTGCTAATGCACTTTAGAATGTTCTTAATTATAGAATATGCTGCCCTCAATTATAGAATATGCTGCCCTCTTGAACCTAAATTTATGTCATAATCCTTACGCCACACTAAATTGATCAAATAGTACCATCTTCCCATAAAGCATTTGTTAATTTCTCTCATTAGTATTACAAATAATTGAAATCAGTATCTTGGAAAGGTTAATTGTATAAAATAAAATATAGGAGAAAGGAATATAATACCTGTACTTAAAGCTTATTCTTTAATTTTCTGGCTTATTTAACAAAACAAACAACTAACAAACACAAAACAAGAATGAAGTACATATTGGTCCAGTGGTTTATAGTTTAGTCTTGGATGGTTTAATGAAATGAATCCCAGTTGAATTGATGTTCTTTATTCCCTATACTCAATATACAGAACAAATAGTTTAACCACTGAAATTTCAGTTTTTCCCACTCAATTTTCCTGCATGTTCAAAATTTCTTGAGACATAGTATTTAAACTTGACTTCTTTTAGTCTTATATAAAGTAAGAATCTGATTTAAACAAAAAGCTTCCTTTTAGGCTCTAATTTCGCTTCTTTCACTGAAAGATTTACCTGATAACAATTCTTCATGTGAGACTAGAGTTATTCCTCTCCACTGATAATATATGCTCAACTACTTTGAATAACTGTCTCTAAATAGGTCTGTAACTATTTAGTTTTATACTAAAGTGAGCCATGAATCGTGTAAGTGTTATCGTCTAGGGACCTGAATTGCACACATGCAGCTTTCTCCTTCACGTAGTAACTGTTAACTGTGATCATTAGTTTATCATGAAGTATCTACTTTAAATTGCTTTAGGATGAAGAAGTATAATCTACACTGAGAAAATGTAAATTTCTGACAAGGTGGTATGTGAATGTAGTGAATATGAAAATAGGAGAAGCCAAGTTTTCAAAGACATTTGCTAATAATACAGACTAAAGTATGATTTTTAGAGGGACACACATTTCAATTACAGAGTATAAGCAATAATTTACCTGTCTTGAAAATAAAAGTCACAGTATAAATATCAAACTAAATTAATTCAGTCTAGTAACAAGAAAAAAGGCTATTTTTGAGATACAGGAAATTTTAGGAATTAAAGATTGAAAGTGCAGCTATCTAAAAGAAGATCTTCATTTCAGTAAGTCATGAGGAAGGCTGATCACTCTACAAGACTGTGCAATTAAACTCTTAAATGGGGAATTATATGAACATATATGTCCTTTGTTGATTATTATTTAGAAGCAATACTTTGTGATGTGTTCCTACTTAATTACTCTAAGATCATGCTTACTGGATTCTAGGAATCATAAAAGATTCCTAACAGGGCTATTTTAAGGATATTGATACTTATCAGGGTACGGATCTTAGTAAGAATTTTAGAACTATCAGGTTTACCTGCATATGTTAATGAAATCAATTTAACAAGTATTCACTGAACACCTATTTTCTGGGTTCTATGAAAAGTAAGTATAACTAAAACCATTTAAGTCAAACAGACAGACTCTATTCTCCAAGTATTTAAAATCTAGAAGGAAGACATAGAACAAATTCAATAAGTAGAAAATGTATGACTAGCCAAAGAAATAAGCACCAGTGGCAATAACTGAGAGATAATATGTACCACACGCACCCACTCGCCCATCCATCCAGCCAACATTCACACAGCAATAACCAGTACTCGCTACTTGGTCTACAAAGACAGATAAGATCAACTAATTTAAATTTGTATTAGAAACAGTCTAACAAATTTCTATAAAGATGGGATATAAATTAGTCTTTAAATAACATCTGAGATTTAAGTAGATTCAAATTATAATCGGGACTGACATTTTAGAACAATCTAAATGAAGGCAAATCCCTCATGACATTGGCCAGGTCTCTTGCTTTAACACCCATTCTGTTATTCTCTGTACTTCTTCACTACCACAAACTGCCATCACACTCCTCCTTTTCTGAATTTTTTCACTATGCATTTGAATCCTCCTGATCTATGATAAATTCCTCTGGAACCTTAGTTTCTTCTCTGAACCCCAACAGCTTACTTCAACCCAAATCCAACTCTTCCCTGAGGATACATCAACCTCTGTAGACTTCTCCTGGTTACACCCTCACACCTGAAGTGCCTCAGGGTCAAAAAGCACTAGTAAGTACCTCTAGCCTTACAACTTCAGTTTCCTCATGTTTTCTGTGTGTCTCAAGACTGAAATCGAAGTTTCGGCTGGACTGGGCTATTAATTACCTAAAGGCTCTGGCTGAGAATCTACTTCTAAGCTCCTTCGAGATGTGAGCTGAATGCAGTGCTTTGCAGTTGTGGGACTGAAGCCCCCCATTTTCTAGCCAGTCGCCCTGTGTACATTATGCGAACTCAATACTGTCTGTGTGAGGAAGGGTTGCGAATGTTGAGAGACAGAGTGAAGATCGTTATTAAGAAATCTAGGAAGCTGAATGAGAAATACGACTGGACTGAGGAAAGGAGGAGAGGCTGTTGCAGGCAACTGTTACACATGGTAGTAATGCGGTGCCAGAAATGCAGGTGAAGAAGGTGCCTGGGGTTCTCCCCTGGGAAAGAGTGCCATCTGCATGCAGCTGAGTCTCAGAGAAAAATTCCAGTTACAAGAGGGATACACCACGGTAGGCAGGGTAACTGCTAACACTCCAGCTGTTGAGTATGGCTTAAGAGATCACTTAAACAAGTAAACAATAAACCATATGGCTATTTCAACATTTTTCAGTCAGGGTTCTGTTTGAAAACACTGCCGGCTAAGTCTCAGTGGAATAGCAATGTACTAAAGGAATCGGGACGACTAGAACAGGCTTATGGGGAAGTTTCTGAAAAACAAAACTGAAAACCATCCTGCAGAACTGGCCTGGTGAGGACATTCTGCTGCCGCCCCCATTGGACACTTACGTGCCCAGGTCTTTTCTCTCCTGCAACTGTCGCTGGCTAGCACCAATACTGTTTCTGCACCTGCAGAGCTATTAGAGAATTACTGCTGACCCTGAGGATCCGATTCCTCCACCACTGGCCTCATGCAGACATGAGGGGAGCAGTACCTGCTTCTCTGCTCAGTCTGCCCTGAGGTCTCCTGGAAATGATCAGAGTGACAGAGCCCAGGGAGCCACGGCTCCTGCTCTAGCTACTAGTCAGACTGGAAACGAACTTTATAGCTTACCTGTAGGGGGTGGGGCAGTAGTTTCTTAGACGTTAGAAGATGGTTGAACAGATAGGGAAGAGTAAGAAAACATAATCGATGCCTGAACACAAAACTCATCTGAAGTCTACCTGTTTCTCTTCTTACCAAACATCTTTCCCAATATGAATTAGTAGAATTGCAGTATCAGAGATAGATGGTACATTTGGTTTAATGCCCTCATTTTACTAATGAGAAACCTGATGCCTAAAGAGATTAGATCATTTATCCAAGGTTATAACCACAACTGGTTAGTAGAAAGAACTCATGTTTTTCAACAGGGAAGAAGACAAGAGAGAAGAACAATTAAACACAGGCATTAAATTTGAGAAGTGTGACAATGTAGAGAAAAAAATTCTCCAAGCTCAGAAGACGGATAGTTTTATTCAGATTTAAATGTTATGTCTTAGAAGCTGTCTGTCCGGCATGTTTTTTGGTGAGCATGCCTCAAATTTATTGTACTGGTTGTCAGAAACCCAGAATTGATGACCGTAAGCTAATACATGCAATGTACAGAAATAATTAAATTTGACCACAGATAAAACCATATTATTTTCTATGGCTTCATTTTCTTTGTGAAATGAATATAATTAATGTAGAATTGGGAACGGATAATTTGAAGTAAATAAACACAAAATACATACCTCGTGATGATATAGTCATTCTCTTCTAATTTAAATCAGGTATTTCTCTAAAAGAATGTATTTTCCGCAGATTAACTAGTCATCACTCAGACCAAATCATGAGAAAGTTTAAAATCCTATTAAGAATTGCAGACTATTCAATTTTATTTTTTAAAAAATTATCTTTTTCCCCTCTGGAATATTGCCTAGACTTTCTTTTTTCTCTTCTCTGATAAAATGATATTATATTTTTAAAAAGGACATTTCCCCAAAATGATAATACTGCAATTTAAAGTTATAACAAGTTATCAATAAAGGCTAAATATTATCCTATAAACCAGCAGGGATATACTACTATATCTATTACCACCTTCTGGTTTTAAATATGTTTTAAAATCATCTAGCTAAAATGAGATAGTGAAAAGAAAAACAACTACTGTGAATGACTGTCCTATAAGATCTAATGTTGTCTGGTATAAATTCAGTGAGGCTCTGATTCTGGACTTGTGCTTTAAAAGCTTTAAAAAACTCTAAAATACACTTTCATTTGAAAACACACATCCATTCTAAAATCTCTGTATTTGTATTATAAAAATGTTCTTAATTCAATATAACACAGGGAGGAATAAATATAATTCATAGTTTACACGTAGAGCCTATCACAGATTTTCTCATTATCTAAATAACTACGTGGCATAATGTATCTTCCCAGTGTAAAGTAGTTCAGCTCTCCTGTGCTCTGAAATGTCTTGTGGGAGTTTAGTTACAAATATGGAGAGACAGAGAGAGAGCTATAGGTCATGAGAACCTGGAGGGGAAAAAAAAAAAAAAAAAAGGGAGAACACCTCATAGACCAAACTTAAGTATTCTCCCAGAGATACTGCAAAATCTTATTTTAAAAAGGGTGCAGAGTATAACAAGGCCAGGTCTTCTTTTGAACTTTTAAAAATAATTTCATAGGAGCTCTGGAAAGATAATCAGTCATGAGCTCGGCAGCAGTCCATAGTCTGAAAAAGCAAATAATTTCTGCAGTATAGTAAGTAAGATATGGGGCTAGATCTTGCTATATCACTTAGTTTTAACCTGGAAAGAAAACAATAAATTCTACAAGTTCACTTTGATGTCATAATCAATCATCTAATAAATATTTAACAAGAACAAACATGTAATACACTGGACCTGACTCTGTGAAGGATAAAATACCTAAAATGAATCACACATAATCTTCAAGGGCAACTTTTATAGAATGAGAAAAAATTATACCTACCTATCCGGGGATTAAAAATTTTGTAAAGGTATGATTATTACATAAAAAAATTGAAAAAGTTGTTGAGCTGATCATGGATTTTAAAAAATTGTGGATGTTGCATACCACGACATAAATCGTATTCAGGCTATTTGATCAGATACTCACAGAATGATTGTAAGAAGGTTCCAATATCACAGGTAATGACATTTTCCCTTGAAGATTCAATTTTGTTAAATAAAAAATCTTTTCCCCCACAATCTTTTCTTTTTTCATGCGATGGACACCATACAGTCTAAACCGAACAGCATAATTTCCAATCATCTCAGATTCAACATGATTAAATTTGAATGTTTCTGTGAAGACAGGGCATGGTCCTCTCTGGATGCTGGTTTTTGCTCTCTGTTTCTTTATGGGTAGAAGAACAAGGTGTACTTGCCATGAGTTGCCACCTGTCCTGTTATATGTTGGGATATCTGTGACAGCTGTCACTGTTACCAGAAGCTTCTGTTCTTGGGAGTCATAGTCAAAAGTCACATCCAGTGTGCCATATTTAGCTTCGGGCTCAGGATCAAAAGGTTTAGGAAGCTGTGAAGATGATCCTTGAGCTGACATATCCTGAGAAAAGCAAATTTAAATGTTTTCAGTTTTTAGCTCTATTATTTAACCTAGCATGTAAATAAATACCTGACATTTCTTTAGGAAGATGATGTGGAAACTGTCTTGATTTGCTGTCAGAGAAAAAGAAACAGTAATTAAGAGTCAACTACAATCAAAAGCTACTCTACGGGGCCAGGATAGTAAAAGTGGTGGCTTAAACTCAAAAACTTAGTAAACAAAGACAAAGAACTTAGTATCCTCCAATTTTAAGAAAGTTGGGTCTATATCTTTATGATGAGAATTGAAAATATATATTTCAACGTGTATCTCTTCCTTTTGTAGGAAACGACTACATTTTATTTATTTTTTTTATTTCCAACATTATGAACAACATAATTGCCAGCTCCATATTAGGCCGGTGAGAGAGAGAACATAAATACGAGCATAATGCCATCGAAAAATGTGGTCCCATTTTCAAAGTTTGTTCTAAAATGCCCACATCTGTAACAGAATCTAAAATATTAAGGACTGGAAATCAATGGAAATGTGAAATACAAAAGGATAAATCCAAAGGTCTCAAAAATAACTACAGCCAAACACTACTTCTCTATAACACACACACACACATACTTTTTACACTTTAACTTCTAATCTGAATTTAAAACTACGTATTATTTCCTAATGTCAATTACTACTGAAAACTGCTGACTACATACTTCAAAAGTTCAAGAAGGGCTGGAACTATACATTTTGATTAAGATTGAAAGAAATTATACCCATCCTACCTGGAGCTGTCTCAAATTCCTGCCAGTCTAACTCTCTGGAATGTTCCAGGAGTGTGGGCTAGTAACCAACAGTGCCAAACCCAGGTCTCCGACCTTTTAACTATACCACTTTGCCCTTTCAAGTATTTTAATAAATCTTAAATGTCTTTCATTTTCAAACGTGGACCAATTTTACAATTTTCTGTTTCTGAACTTGTCCTTAGTGCCTATGGTAGCAGTCACTACCACTAGTCCCAGTCTTCCCTTTTTCCATTTCTGAGAAGAACTGCCTGAGTTTTAGGCAGAGAAACACTGAATGGCAAGAGCCTCTATTTCAAAACTTGCCTTATGGTGGACATGCTGATGAGACTCGGCCTTTGTCTTTGGGGGAGCAAACAGAAGTTATGCCTGAAACCTCCAGATCAGGTTTACACAAGAGGTTACTTGCCCTTCACTCTCTTAGTCTTCCCACAAGCAGATACACACATAGGATGTGTGCCTGGACCTTGTGGACTAGGACAGTACTTCAGGGGACGGCAGAGTGACAAAAACCAACAACAAGGACATCAGAACCCTGAGCCCCTGAATGATATTGTAGAGCAAAGCCACTTACTCACCCTGGACTGTCTTTAAATGAAAGAAAAAGCTTTGGTGGTTTTTAGCCACTATATTGGTCTCTTGTTACAGCAGCTTAATGCGTACCTAGTATTATACTATGAGCCTGGCCATACTTTGCCAATGTGTGTGCGGGTGCTGTACAGAACCAAAACCACTGAGGTCTTTTACATAAAATCTGATATGTCTACCTATGGTGACTTGCTTGGTACTAGGAATGAAAAGAAAGATAACAAATGAAGAACAATACTTGGGGAGAGGCAACAAACTCTTAAAGAAGAATTCAGGTTTTTTTAAATGGAATATGATGAAATCAGGGTAAACATATTCTCACTCTGTCAAAAAAATTGACAGCCTGGTGCTAAATGTTTTAATATATGCCACTTCATAATTGGCAATCAAAGATGATTAATTACATGGCTTTGATTTTTCAATGAAATACTTTCTAAAATAGTATCATAACACCTAGGATTTTCAAGGAAGTAAGAAATTTCATAAGGTTCCAGAGAGGGCTAAAAGGCGGACCTTTACAGATAAAAACTACTATTTGTGTTTTGTAACAGGCAGCTAGAAAATAATTCTTCCTTTTAAGGAGTCTGAATTAAAATTTTGAACCATGGCTAGCTAGTAATATGTTGTCCATAGAATTTGTGACCTCATTGTCAGGGAACCTTCCGGAACCCTCAGTCCTATCTCAGTTCAGTCATGTATGTGGATGAGCTCTAACACAGCTATATTCTGGATAAACCAAAGGAAAGTAAGAATTTTCTATTTGATAAATAATATCTATTAAAGGAACAGTAGGAAGCAAAATAAATTTGAAAAAACACAAGATTGGGCTTTATACTAACAGGGGCTATAAAAGCATCTAGATACTGATATAATGTGCACTTGCTGTTTTGTTTGAATATACTCAATTCTGCTATAGAGGCACAAAAACAAGCAGCATACAAGAGACTCATCAGTGTTAACAGAGAGCAAGCTGGCGGCTTCTGAAATATGGGCAAAATGCAAAGGCTGTATTAACTATAAATAATGAATCAGGAAGAAACTTGAGAGACAGGCAAAATTCAGAAGATACAGTAACTACAGATAGTAACTAAGTTAATACCATGGAGCATATGCCAAAGATAGACATAATAAATCAAAAATATTCTAGAACAAATGAGTACTTTCTTGAGAAAGGGATGTAAAGCCCAAGCCATGATGACATCATCTCTGAGCTAGTAACAGCTGTATCAACTGTGTGCTCCTTAGATTGAAGTGCACATGAAAAGGCTAAACTGGCAAGTTTCACTGATGACCGGGAGTACTTGTCCCTGAATCCCTCCCAGAAAACAAAGTTTTGGGCCCTTGGCACCCCCGTTCAAATCTTGACTCTTGGGGTACCTGGCTGGCTCAGCTGGTAGAGCATATGGCTCTTGATCTGGGGGTTCGTGAGTACAAGCCCCACGCTGGGGATATAGATTACCTTAAAAAAAAAAAATCTCAACTCTTGCCCATGTTGCTGCACCATATAAAGGGAACACTGATGGGCATAAAGAGTGACAGGGACATATGGGCATACCCTAAATCAAGGCTCACACAGTTCCTGTCACCTGTACCTCCAGGCATCCTAAGTGTGTTAACCTAGCTCATCCTGCTCCTCTCACTTCTTACTTTATATCGGAAATAGATTAAAACACACGTAATCTGAGCATCTGAATTTGGTCCACAAGTCCTCTGAAATAGCTTGCCTGGTGGTGCACTGGGAGGGTACCAAAGCATCAAAGGAATTTCCCACACAACGATTTAGGTTAAGAGAGGCAGCAGGATATGGTTGGTAAGAGCCCTGTGTGTGAGTCAGGCCAACCTGGGTTTGGATGACAGCTCCATCATCTGGGAGGTTCTGGTAGGCAGGCAAACTGCTTCCCTCTCTGAGTCTGAAGGTCTTCATTCGTAAAATGGGAATAACTTCCTGAAGATGAGGTTACTAATGGGAAATGTGCTGACTGTAAAGCTTATAGCAAAAATATCTGGCATACTCGTTGCCAGCTATCGTTGTGGGTAATTCCATGACCCAGGCTTCCCTGCCAGCCTGCTGGCTGGCTCTTGGGTGAGCGAGCCTACGGAACAGGGGTCTCAAATAAGTTCAGGCACAGGGCACAGGGCAGGATTCTGTATGGAAAATCATGGACTCCTGGTGTATTAAACTTAAAATACCAATGGAAATTTTCTTCTAAGTTAGATACTATATTAGAATACAAGAAATAGTAGAAAAGTAGTAACAGATAAAATGTGTTTTTAGAAATTGTATAAGAAAAACTTAAAATTAAGGAAATTCTGTTAATAGCTTTACTTTCATTATTTAAATTTTGGCGGAGGATGAAAATTCACCCAGTAAGAACACTGACACACTGCAGTATTATGAAATTTTGTCTGGGACAAAAGTTGTAAAAACCTGCAATGTAAGAGGAAAAAAAAACACCCTGAAAGTACCTATTACCTAATGGAAACCTTTAAATTACCTTTCTGTTTTCATCATAAAAGGGACATTAAAACAAATCCTTTTTAGAACATGGAAAGACTTCAAAAGTTCAACATACCAATTTTTGTTGTCATTTTCACATTTTTGCTTCAAAATAGGAAATAAAATGCAACCAATGACTCTGAACGAATGTTGCCATGCATTCAAGTTTCATTAGTAAAGCTGAGCATTACTTATCCCTTCCATATTCCATGAATTGAAAATGCAAAAACATTATTTTTGAAAAACCTATAAAACACGAATGAGCAATCTCCCTAAAGTAAAAATATCCTAAATAAAAGAATTTTAAAAATAAAAAGCACATAAATAGGAACCTCAAGATGGAAGAAACAGATAAGTAATTCCAGAATGTTTTGTAAAAAATGTGAAAATAAAAAAGACCTCTCTTGAGGCTGAAACCAGGGGAAGGTCGTATGTTTCAGTAGCTTGTGAACTGCTCACATTTTTAGCTACCCATCCTCCTTTTGGGGAAAACGGAGGGCGGTGGGTGGAGAATGGTTGGGACAGTCCTGGTAAGTCTGCCAGATAAGGATGAGATCAAGGATAACAATGGTACTATAAGCCACCAAGGACAGGACAGTGATAAAACCTTTTAGGGAGAGGAGAAGCACAGGGTTATCATTCCGCAGTAACATCCACGTAAATCGCTCTAGGTGCTGTGTTACTTACTTCCGGGCTCAGGACTGCAGTGCTGTCACTGGGAACATCTTCTTCATATCCTTTATTAGGAAAACTTTCTAGTTCATGACCTGTGCTTCCTTCACTTGGGCACTTGTTATATGAGCATCTTGGACTGTTGCTGCAGTGGGAAAATTCACATTTACTGTCCCCAATTTCTGAGGGCGTACATGAGAGATGGGGAGAACCACTGTCATCCTGATATGGTGGTGGCTGCAATTCATCCAGTGGGGGTGTTCTTCTCATTCTCTGAATGCAGTTTCCTGACAATGATTAAGAATCTGGTCACTGTTTCCAATTAGCCTCAACATGCAGTACAGTCCACAATTACTGTAAATAACTTAAAAAAAAACTGGATTAAGAAATGTGTGGCAATGTAACCAGCAGATTCACCCGTGAGCTTCTTCTTCCCTAACAGAGAGACGCAGAAATAAACCAGCCTGGTTTCCCACTCCTCTCTTCCTGCACAGTAAGATTAGGAAAAATAAAAGTCACATATGCAGAGAGATGCTGTCATAGTGTTATAGACCATAAAGATGGGAGAGCGATAAATATTAGTAACTAGCCTATTTATTGAGTTCTTTCTTTCACAACAATCTGGAAGCATATGGTTTGCCTGCTCCCCTATGACGTGTGGCCTCTCTAGCCACACTGGGTACAAGTATGGGAGGTACCATGAATATAAAAACCTCATTTATTTTCTTCAGCTATTGAGATGGACTTAAAGTAGCATTCAGCTCTGCCCGTGTGAGAAACTATTCCTCCACATCCACCCGAGATCCAGAATCCTAAAATGAGGTGCACTGTGAATCCTGGCCTAATCCCCATGGATGAGCAAAGATAGGACGCTGCGTTCCAGTGGGTCTCTGCGATCAAGCGGCTGGCCATTCCTGCCCCAGGCACCCTGCATCCCTCCTCCTAAAGTACATGGCCCCACCTTGTCTACAGCAGGCGTCTCTACCTCCAGCCAGGAATCTGAAACCACATTTTCTTTCAGTCTTAAATTATCCTTTCAATTTTTACCTCAATGATCTGTTTCAGGAGTTCGGAATAAATAGGTCTGTGAACAGGATAGAGATGGGGGGGAGGAGGGGGATGTAAAAAAGTAGAGTTGAGTATACAATTTAAGAGTACCTAAGTCTCTGAAGATAAATCCTGAATGCAATATCAGGTATTAAATTTAAACACTGCTCATTTTTTCTTTTAATGGACTGTGGCTCTCTGTTCTTAAAAGGGGCCCTGAAAAAAGGTATTTTATATTATAATTCTTATAATGGAGTTCAGTTCAAATGCTCAATAGGTCTTCTGTTCTTCCTAAGACAGTAAAACTTTACATAAGAAATACAAAGCTCGTTTAAAAATTATCACAATGCCTGGTTCAAATGAAAAATATTAATTTGCATGAACTTAGCACAAATTTACATATTTGCTCAGCAGCCCTAATTTTAGAAAAAGAAAACTAAATGTCTTACCTCGTGAGTCTAACATACCAACTTTAGTTTATAAAACATAAACCAAAAATAAGAAAGTTACTGAATTAACATACTTGAAGCTAAATTTGAGAAAGGAAGATAGATTAAATTGATACACTGCACTTAGTAGCAAATGAATATCCCAGATTTCAGAGAGGGGGTTCCAGGAAACCTTTGGTTTTCCTGATAAAAGCTGGCAGACTCAAGTGGCACGCACTTTTTGTCCTCTCTCTTTACTCTGGCCAGGAGCTGCCACAGCCATCTTGTAACCGTGAAGTAACAAGCCTGACAATGAAAGCTAAGGATAAGGAAGCAGAAAAATGGAGAGTATCTGGGTAACTGAAATATCACTAAGTAGCTATCTCCAAACTTCTGAAACCTCACACAAATCCCTGTAGGTTAAAAAACATAACAACAACAAAACATTGACAGTTGGATTTTCTGTTTCCAAATATATTCTCTATTGACATTTTAAAAATTACTTAACCAATATCCTCCCCTCATTAAAAATGTATATTTAATCAGCCATTGAATTATAAATTAAATGGTAATACCTAACATTTGCTGTAACATGAAGCCAATTAAAAATTTCTCAATGTACAATACCTTCTAGTTCTATCCACGTTGTTGCAAATGGTGAGATTTCGTTGTTTTTGTTTTTGTTTTTTTGCTAAGCGAAATAAGTCAATCAGAGAAAGATAATTATCACAAGATCTTTCTGATATGAGGAATTTGAGAGACAGGGTGGGGAGTCGTGGGGGGTAGGGAGGGGAAAAAATGAAAAAAGATGGGACTGGGGAGGGAGACAAACTATAAGAGACTCTTAATTTCAGGAAACAAAGAGGGCTGCTGGGGGCTTGTGTGGGGAGGGATAGAGTGCGTGCTATGGTGAGTGCTGTGAACTGTGTAAGAGTGATGATTCACAGACCTGTACCCCTGAAGCAACTAATACATTATATGTTAATAAAAAAAAATTCTCAGTGTAGTGGTTTTAGGAGTCAGCATACCATCTTTTCCTTTATTATTTTTTTCTAAAAGAGAGGTCATCTTTCCCAGAGCTCAGCCTGAATGCTCAGCGAAGGTTATCTCACAGGTCACACTGGAGAGAACTGGGTACATATCTATTCCTCAAACCATCTCTTAAGGGGGGCGATGGGATTACCACAATTGACTTAATCAGAAGCCATCAAAGTGAAGCTGGGGATGGTGTCAGCTTCAATGTCTGTATCTACATGGAAGAGAGTAGATGCCACTCATCAAGAAAAAAAGAGACGGGGCTTAAATAAATAAAATTAGATACGAAGATGGAGACATTACAACTGATACCGCAGATATAAAAGATCATATGAGATTACTATGAACAATTAATGAACTGGACAACACAGAAGAAACTCATAAATTCCTAGAAACATACTAGTTACCAAGACTGAATCGTGAAGAAATAGAAAATCTGAACAGACCAATAACTAGTAAAGAGATTAAACCAGTAATCAATAACCTCTCAAAAAAGATGTCCTAGGCCAGATGGCTTCACTGGTGAACTCCGCCAAAACTTAAAGAATTAATACTAGCTCTTCTCAAACTCTTACAAAAACAGAAGATGAGGGAACACTTCCCAACTCATTACCAGGCCAGCAATACTTTGATACCAAATCCAGACAAGGACACTACAAGAAAACTACTGGCCAATAACCTTAATAAATATATATACAAAATTTCTTAACAAAATATCAACAAACCAAATTCAACAATACATGAACATATAACGTGATCAATTGCAAACTATTCCAGGGATTCAAGGGTGGTTCAACATCTGTAAATCAAGTGATGCAATATAACACATTAACAAAACAGAGGATAAAAATCATATGATCATCACAGTAGATGTAGAAAACGCATCTGACAAAATTCAACATCCATTCATGACAAAAACTCAAGAAACTGGGTAGAAAGAATATATTAGTCAACATAATAAAGGCCATATACAACAAACCCACAGTTAACAGTATATTCAACAGTGAAAAGCTGAAAGTTTCTCCTCTAAGATAAGGAACAAGACAAGGATGCTGACTCTTACCACGTGGAAATCCTAGTCAGAGCAATTGAGCAAGAAAAGAAATAAAGGGCATCCAAGTTGGAAAAGAAGAAGTAAAACTGTCTCTATTTCCAGATGACATGATATTATATATAAAAAAAAGCCTAAAGACTCCACCAAAAAACTGTTAGGACTAATAAATGAATTCACTATGAATTCAGTAAAGTTGTAGGATACAAATCAATATAAAAAATCAGTTACATTTCTATATACTAATGACAAACTATTGGGAAAAAAATTTTTCAAAACTCCATTTACAACTGCATCAAAAAGAACAAATACTTAGGAATAAATTTAACCAATGAGATGAAAGATCTACCCGCACAGTACACCAAGAACTCTAAGATATTGATGAAAGAGGGACCCCTGGGTGGCCCAGTTGGTTAAGCGGCTGCCTTCGGCTCAGGTCATGATCCCAGCGTCCTGGGATCAAGTCCCACATTGGGCTCCTTGCTCGGCAGGGAGCCTGCTTCTCCCTCTGCCTCTGTCTGCCTGTGCTTACACGCTCTCTCTCTCTCTAATAAATAAATAAAATCTTTAAAAAAAAAGATATTGATGAAAGAAATTGAAAAAGACAAAAATAAATGGAAAGATATTTTATGCAACATGGATTAGCAGAAATAATATTGTTTAAATGTCCATGCTACTCAGAGCAATCTACAAATTCAAAGTGAACTCTATCAAAATTCCACTGGCATTTTTTCATTGGAATAGAAAAAACAGTTCAAAACTTTGTATGGAACCACAGAAGACTCCAAAAGCCAAAGCAATCTTGAAAAAGAAAAACAAGAGCTGGAGATATCACGCTTCCTGATCTCAAATTATAGTACAAGCCTATGGTAGTCAAAATGGCATGGCATTGGCATAAAAACAGATACATGGATCAACAGAATAGAGAGCCCAGAAATGAACACATATATTGCCAATTAATCTATTACAAAAGAGCGAAAAATATACAACAGGGCGAGGATAATCTCTTTAATAAATGGATGAGAAAATTGGACAGTCACATGCAAACTAATGAAACTGAATCGCTATCTTACACCTTAAGCAAAAAAACAACTCAAAATGGATTAAAGACTTGAACATAAAGCTTGAAACTATAAATCTTAAGTGAAAACATAGGGAAGAAGCCCCTTCACACTGGTCTTGATAATGCCAGAAGCAAAGGCAACAAAAGCAAAAATAAACAAGTGGGACTATATTAAAATAAAAAGCTTCTGCATAAAAAGCCATCAAAAAAATTATAGACAGGGGCACCTGGGTGGCTCAGTGGGTTAAAGCCTCTGCCTTCGGCTCAGGTCATGATCTCAGGGTCCTGGGATCGAGCCCTGCATTGGGCTCTCTGCTCAGCAGGGAGCCTGCCTCACCCTCTCTCTCTGCCTGCCTCTCTGCCTACTTGTGATCTCTGTCTGTCAAATAAATAAATAAAATCTTTAAAAAAAATTATAGACAACCTATGGAATAGGAGAAAATATTTACAAATAATATATTCAATAAGGGGTTAATACTCAGAATATATAAATAACTCCTCCAGCTTAACCACAAAATGACAATCTGATTAAAAAATGGGCTGAGGAACTAAACACACTTTTTCAAACAAGACATTCAAATGGCCAACAGGTACATGAAAATGTGGTCAATATCACTGATCATCAGGGAAATGCAAATCAAAAGCACAATGAGGTATTTCACACCTGTTAGAATGCTTAATATCAAAAAGACAATGAATAACAAATGCTGTTAGGATGGGGAGAAAATGGAACCCTTGTGTACTGTTGGTGGGAATGTAAACTAGTAAAAAATTAAAAAATTAAAAATAGAACTACCATACAATTGAGCAATTCTACTGCTGGCTATTTATCTGAAGATGAAATCAGTATCTTAAAAAGATAACCTGCACCTCATGTTCACTGAAATATTAGTTATCATTGTCAAAACAAGCAAACCTAAGCATCCATCAATGGAAAAATGGCTAAAGAAACCCACACACACAGGACTATTATTCAGCCACAAAAAAAGAAGAAAATCCTGCCATTTGTGACAACACAGATGAACCCTTAGGGCAAGTGAAATAAGTCAGAAGAGAGAGAAAAATACTGTATGATGTCACTTATATGTGGAATCTACAAAATCTGAACTCATAGATACAGAAAACAGATCGGTCATTGCTAGAGGTGGTGATGGGGGTGGTAAAGGAAATGTGTGAAGGTGCTTTCCGGTTATAAGTAAGTCCTAGAAAAATGTACAGCATGGTGACAGTAATCGAAGATCTTTAAAGTTCTTACTGGAAGAAAAAAAAAAGTGTAACTATGTGAGGTTACCGACGTTGACTAAACTCACTGGGCAGTCATTCTGTGCTATGTGTATCTGTCACATGCTATGCTGTGCTAATACCTCGGACTAATATAATGTCATACATCAATTATATCTCAGCAAAACTGGAGAAAGAAAAGAATGACTAAACACTTCCCTTTTAAAAGCTTATGTATAAAGATACATGTAAACATGAAACCTAAACAAAGAAACAAACTCAAAGAATATACATCTAAAGAATATAGGGTCCAGGAAGAAGGAAGATAAAGGACATTGGCTAGAAAAACCAACACAACCAAGTCCTTGCCCTCCTTATCCTTCACTGATTGCAGTTTTCATCTCTATTAAAATATTGTCTCTCTCTCTGGCTCTTTCTTCTTTAAGTGGCTTCACTGTATTAATCCTTGTCATGGGACCAACACACTCTAACTTCTGTCTGGTAATAACCTTATACCTTACTTCCTTTAGTCTGCTTTTTACATCAGGTCCCTGTCTAGCTGCCAGCCAGCTGGGATCTATCTACACAGCTGAGCTCCAGTCACCTGGCTTTTGTTAAGCCTTTGTGTAGCCATGCTCCAGAGACCAAAGCGTAAGTTACCCAGAAGATTTTAGTGATATTTAAAGACACTAAGTAGGTTCCATGAGCAGACCTTACTAGTGTTTCTGGATTTGAGAGAGACAATTCTTTTTTTTTTTAAAGATTTCATTCATTATTTGACAGAGATCACAAGTAGGCAGAGAGGCAGGCAGAGAGAGAGGAAGGGAAGCAAGCTCCCTGCTGAGCAGAGAGCCCGATGCCCAGGACCCTGGGATCATGACCTGAGCTGAAGGCAGAGGCTTTAACCCACTGAGCCACCCAGGTGCCCCGAGAAACAATTTTATAACTGTGAATTTTGGAATATACATATCAGGATATAAATTATATACTTATATTTTATAATACATACTATATATTAATAATCACAAACATATATAATACCTATCTTTATACAACACTATAATAAGTTTATGATATGTAAACTTCATGTACTATTTATATGCTTCTATAATTATAAGATATTATATAAATCCTTCAAGTTTTGAAAATAAAAATATCGTATGTTTCACTTTTCACTTTACTTATGCATTTTACTTTACAAAGTGAAGAACACTCAAATGTATCCAGAATAGGAATTTCTAAAAAAAAATGCAGTTAACGAAGACTTTTCCTTTTTCACTCTTTTGCAACAATATCTTTCTCTCACTGGCAATTACTTCATATCATATGCACAGTATGATAACTAAGAGTTGGCTAAAATTTAATGGATATTAGAAAATTTTTAACAACTGTTTTATAAAATAACAACTTATACTATAGTTGTTAAATTACACTGTAAACATCCAACTTTAAGGGGAAATTTCTGGCTGAACTATCAAACGCCAAAGTGAGGATAACCTACTATTACTTTTTCCCTCATTTTACCACCTAATTCCATATCCTATTTTGTGGAAATGACAGATCCATAAAAGGATTCATGCATGGAAATATTTTAAGCATGTTACATCTGCATATTGCACAGCATCCACAAAAGAAGACAAAGTATGTTTCTACCTTACAAAAACCCAGGATGCATGCATATCTGGAATGTGACCTGGAGTTTTTTAACATATTTGAGAGTGGTTTTCTAAGTTTGAGAACCTCAGCTCTAAAAAATGGTGAACATTCTACATCTGCAGAATTCAGTTTTCAAGTGTCTGTGGAAATTTGCCAAAACCGATCACATACCATGTAATAAGTTAAGGCTCAACACATTTCACAAAACAGGAAGCATAAAGAAGATATTTTCTGACCACAGTGAGATCAAACTAGAAATTGGAAATAAAAATATAACTAAAAAACTATATAAATCTAGATAAAACAACCAGAAATTCAAATACACTTTTAACTAATTCATGGGTCAAAGAAGAAATCACGATAGAAATTAGAAAGCATACTGAAAATGAGGATAATAAAAATAATCTGGGAGCACCTGGGTGGTTCAATCAGTTAAGCATCTGCCTTTGGCTCGGGTCATGATCTCAGGGTCCTGGGATTGAGCCCACGCTGGGCTCCTTGCTCAGTGGGGAATCTGTTTCTCTCTCTTCCTCCTCTCCCTGCTCATGCTCTCTCTCTCTCAATGAATAAATAAGTAAATAAAAGCTTAAAAAAATAATCTGTATAAATACTTGTGGAATGTGGCTAAAGCCAAATACTTAGAAGGAAATATATGAGCCTAAGTGCATGTGTTGGGGAAGGAAATGGAGTGAGGCCAAAACCAAGGACCTACTTACTCACTTCGAGAAGTTAAAAACTCAAAACAAACAAACAAACACAAGTTAACTCAAAGAAAGGAAAAAGAATGAAATAATAAAAAGCAGAAATAAAACAAAAAATATATACACAAAAGAGAGCATTAGTAAACCAAAATATAATTCATTGAGAACACTAATAAAAGCGATAAATTGCTGGAAGAGACTAGTTAGGAAGAGAAAGAGAGATGGTATAAATTATTATTATTATTTTTTTAAAGATGTTATTTATTTATTTGACAGAGAGAGATCACAGTAGGTAGAGAGGCAGGCGGGGGTGGGGGGAAACAGGCTCCCCGCTGAGCAGAGAGCCAGATGTTGGACTCGATCCCAGGACCCTGAGATCATGACCTGAGCCGAAGGCAGTGGCTTTAGCCCACTGAGCCACCCAGGCGCCCGAGATGGTATAAATTATTAATATCAGGAACACAAAGGAAGACATCATTTCAAACCCTTCAGACATTAAAAAGATAGCAAGCTTTTCTTTCATCCTTACCTTTTTTGGAAATTTCAGTCCTAAAGCTAATCAGCAGGGCTGAAGGAGGCAGCAGCATACTCTGATAGTGGCATTATGTAGGATGAAGACGTCTACCCATGGGAGAAGCCCAGCATACGACTTGGGAGCCCAAGAGAGACGAGAAGGGCATCCATGTCCATATAGGGACAGTCCAGCGTGAGGTGTCAAAACTCACAGAGGGCAAAGGGGACACCCATCCATGGGGCACCCCTAAACAGCATGCTGAAGCCCAAGCTGGGTGAGAAATGCCTAGCACGGAGAGTCAGGATAAGAAGGTTCCCCACAGTGGGGCAGCTGGCATGGGGCAACAAAGCCCAAACAGGATGAGCAGTGTGTCTATAATGAGGGAAAGGGGAGTCAAAGCCTGCGAAGGATCAGAGCCATGGAGGGGGGACTGGTGTGGGTTGTCAGAGCGCAGGAAGGCTGAAGAGGGAACCCACACAGTGGTGCACCTGTGAAAGTGTATGAGCACAGTTGCCTGACACAGGAAAACCGGACCCGAGGCAGGATGGGGAGGGTCCCCACATGTGGGCGCAACCTGGAGTGTGGTGTTAGAGCCCAGGTGCGTGAGGAACGAAACTGTGTGTGGGGAAAAGGGGAAGTTCTGGAACGTATCTGACCCCAAGCAGGAAGTGAGAGCTTTGATAGGAGGGTAAGGACATCCAGTGTGGATGGTAAGCTGGTCTGGAGCGTCAGAACCCACGTTCTTAGGGTCATGAGGACATCCACAAGTAGGAAAGGCTATAGGGGATAGCAGAGCCCAAATAGGAAGAGGCAGCGATTAACAATGATAAATATGTTAAGTTAATGGAAGCCAGGTCTTTCTCTCTCTGTTGGAAAAGGAAGTTACAAATATGGAAACGGGAAAATCTAAAACTGTGGTCTCGGATTAGAACTGAGGATATCAGTGTGAGCTCAGTTTTTAAATAATAAGTAAATATAACACAAATATGCATGTAATATACATACACACATACACACCCATTCCTAACTATCCTAGCTCTGTCCACTGAGAGGGTTTAAGAGCAACACCTCAATAGGGGCTGCTGGATGGCTCAGTTGGTTAAGTGTCCAAATAGTGATCTCAGGGGCGTGAGTTCAAACCCTGTGTTCAAGAAGCTTGGCTAGGGGCTGGCCAAGAAGTAGGATGCCTTTTTGGCTTCAGAATATCTGATCAAGCAGATCCCATGAATCCTGGGCCCGGGCCTGAATAAGGCTGGTAAGTTCCTTTCCTTGCAGACTCAATGACAACATGGTGGCCACAGTGGATGAAGTGAAGTCCACCATCAACTTCCTGAGGAAGAAGGTGCTGGGTCTGGCAGTGACCACTGGCCGTGTGAGGATGACAGATGATTAGCTCATGTACAACATCCACTTAGCTGTCAATTTTCTGGTGTCACTGTCCAAGGAGAACCAGCAGAATACCCAGGTTTTGTACCCTGAGAACACCATGGGCAAGCCCCAGTGCCTATACCAAGGAACGGTTTAATAAACCCTAGGGCACTGCCATTAAAAAAAAAAAAAAAAAAGGACCGCCACTTCAATAGCAGTGTACACCCTTAGTACCCAGATCTTGGCTTCTAAATTTACTCTTCACTAAAAGGAGCCAGGACTCCGTGAAGAAACAGCAAATTTCAGGACTAGGAAAAGAAGCTGAGAATAAGAATGTATTCAAAGAATGTGGGAGGCATGCCAAAAAGACAAAGAAGCCAGCCTGACGAGGTCTGCACTGAACAAATCCCAGAATTCGAGCTACAAAATAAATAGCTGAAGTACTTGATTCTAACACATTGAGAAAAAAGGGAAAACTTCAGTCCATCTAGATATAGATAAATACATGAATAAACTGAAAGACCTTTGAGGAACAGATTATGTACATAGTTACAAAGCACTTTATTACAAGAGTGCTTACTTCCTGGGGCATCTGGGTGGTTCAGTGGGTTAAAGCCTCTGCCTTCGGCTCACGTAATGATCTCAGGGTCCTGGGATGGAGCCCTGAATCGGGCTCTCTGCTCAGCGGGGAGCCTGCCTCCCTCCCATCCCCCACTCTCTGCCTGCCTCTCTACTTGTAATCTCTCTCTCTCTCAAATAAATAAATAAAATCTAAAAAAAGAAGTGTGCATACTTCCTTAATGAAGAGATCAAAGTGAGTGAAGTGCGCATCATCTGGTAGGATGCAATGAGAGGAACAAGCACCACTTCCTTGGTCTTCCAGTTCAAGATGCATAACCTGAATGTAATCACGAGAAATATCAGACAAATGCACATATTCTAAAAAATAACTGCCCTGTAGTCTTCAAAAAGAAATGACTGAAAAACTGGTCTAGCCTGAAGGAGACTAAAAAGAGACTAAAAGGGACATGACAACACATGATGTTGAACTAGATCCTTTTGCTATGATGGACATTCTCTGGACAACCGCTGACCATGAATGAGGATGAGATGGCAATAATGAACCAATGTTAATGTCTTTATTGTGGTCGTATTGTTGTTATGTGAGAGAATATTCTTGTTTGTAGAAAATACACACTAAAGTATTTAGGATGATACTTTATTCCACTTATTCTGAAATAGCTTGAGGGGTAAAAAGGATTTTGTACTATTTTTTGCACTATTTTTTGGTACTGTTTTTACAACTTTTGTTAATTTTGTGGATGTTAAAAATTTCCCCATAAAAAAGACATTGTTATATCTCTTGAAAATTTGAATATCATATGATACAAACTCCTAAAGAAATAAAACCTAAACAGAGCCAAGAAACAGGAAAATTATATAATCTTATAATCTATTACAGAAATTGAACTCCTATTTTAAAACCTTCCTAACAGAGAAAAGTCCAGGGAAATTTACCATTTAAGGAAGAAAAATCATCAATGTCATACAAAATACTTTAGATAATATAAAAAAGAGGGAACACTTGTGAAATTATCTTATGAAGCCAGCATAAACTTGCTACCAGAGCCTGATAAAATATCTTACAAGAAAAGAATAAGCCAATCCCTTTTGTGAACATCGCTACAAAAATTCTACACAAAATATTAGCAAATGAAACCCAGAGAACTACATCATAACCAACTTAGGTTTATACTAGGAATATAAAGTTACTGTACAAATGCAAGATGGATTTATTATTAGAAACTTTATCTAATTTACTGCATTAAAAGAATAAAGGTAAAAAGTAATGTGATAACTAATCAATTTGAAAAAAGCATTTGAAAAAAAACCTGACAAAATTCATTATTCATGATAAAATCTTTGCTCTGTGCAAATGAGGGATAAAAGGCAAATTCCTTTATCCCATAAAGAGTATCTTTGAAAGTCCTGCAGCAAACATAATATTTAATGGTGAAATGTTGAAAGCTTTATATCTGGTATCAGGAATGAGATAAGGATGCCTATTTATCACCACTTCTATTCAACAATGTACCAGAAGTTCTAGCCATTGCAATAAGGTAAGAAAAAGATGTGAAAGTATTGGAAAAAAAAGAAGCAAAACTGTTATTACTCTCAGATGATGACTGAGATATAGAAATCCCCAAATACTTTAGAGATAATCTATAGCGTTGGTAAGCAAATTGAGTGAGGTCACTGAATACGGTTATAATGTTAAAAAGATCAATTGAGTTTCTACACACACAAATGGAAAACTAAAAAGTGACATTTAAAAACAATCCCACATACAATTGCACCAGATAACATAAAATACCTAAGAATAAATTGAGGAAATCACTTTGCTGTTATTTTTCCAGCTTAGGGGCTTATAATTAGAATATATACTCTTAGCAATTGGCAGAATCCACACTTCAGCTTTCTAAGCAATGCCTATATGGTGTAGGAAGGGACTGCTAGAAACCACTAGCATCCTTTCTCTAGCAACAAGGCATCCCAAGAGAAATGGAGAGATTAATCTACCATCAGAGACTTGAGAATTCCAAGTTTAGTGAATGTCTTCACTAGTTTGGTCATGGGGAAAACTAATAAGCTTGAAAAATGATGGCAGATTATCATAAACTTCTAATTAGAAGATGACTTTAACTGGAGTTGCCACTCCAGATGGAGTCTCCTTATTAAGCAAATTAAAACAGCCTTGGTATTTGATATGTAGCTTTTACATAGCAAATGCTTTTTCCTTTGTAACAATTCAGAGAGAACAAAAGTAACACGTTGTTTTCACCTGCCAAAGCAATACTGCTACTTTCCAGCTTCAGGGAAACATAATAAAATATTCTTATTCTATGCCACAATCTGATCTGCAGCGACCTTGGCTGCCTCAACATTCCAGGCTACATGCCCTTGATCCTCCTCCGAATGACAGTAAGCTATTAGGACCTTGAGAGTAGAAGAGTTGAGGGACTGAAATGCCTTGGTAAAATGTACGTGTTTGACAGGGCTGAGAACTCAATCTGATGATAATGCAAGGGCCTGCCTCCTCCATCAAGTTCCTGAGAATACAGGAGTATGATGGAATACTCCTCCTAACGTCAAAGAGAATTTCCTACCCTTTGTCTGTGATCCACTAAGAAGGAGACAAGAAGTTGGGTTGGCCTTCTTACACTCTGAAAGCAGCACATTTCATATCTGAGTACGCAGCTTTGATCCGTCTACAAGGTAAAATAAAAAGCTTTTCAGCTTTGAGTGGCACCCAGAACAGAAGTCTTCCCAGATGACCCAGATATGGTATGGTATGGTAAGCTTTCTCCTTGACCTTTAAAGACTCAGCAAACCAAATGGTCTTCAAATGCCTGTGGTAGGTGATGACATTTAAAAGTATTAAGAAGCCCTGATGGTGGAATTGCATTGGAGGGCTCTTAAGATTTTTTTTTTCCCATATCTTTGCTGACATTTTTGCTTCCAAGATTTTAAATCTTATTGCCAATCTGATGGGTAAAAGTTGGTATCTTGTTTTAATTTGCACTTCCCTTGTATGTAAGGAGGAGCACATATTTATCAACCACTTATATTTTCTCTATATTCCCCACCTGGTAGTAACCTCTTTGAAGTGCTATAGTATTCAGTGTATATTAAGCACAGTGTTCATATATAATTGGTATTTATGCCACCACAGCAATCTACATATTTAGTGCAATCCCTACCGATATACTAACATTTCTTTTCATATAACTAGAATAAAACTAAAAGTTTTATAAAACATAAAAGATCCTGGATAGCCAAAGCAATCTTGAGAAAGAAGAACAAGATTAAAGGTATCTTAATCCCAGATTTCAAGATATACTACAAAGCAATAGTATGGTACTGGCACAAAAACAGACATATAGATAAATGGAACAGAACAGAGAGCCCAGAAATAAGCTACACTTACATAGTTGATTAATCTACAACAAAGGAGGCAAGAGTATACAACAGGGAAAAGACAGTCTCCTCAACAAATGGTGTTGGGAAAACTGGACACCTACATGCAAAAAAATTAAACTAGAGCACTTCCTTGTACCGTACAAAAATAAACTCAAAATGGGTAAAAAAACAAAACAAAGCAACAGCAAAAAAAATCTGAAACCTAAATGTGAGACTTGAAACCATAAAAAACTCCTAGAAGAAAACACAGGCAGCAATTTCTTTGAGATCAGTCATAGAAACATCTTTCTAGGTATGTCTCTTTAGGCAAAAAAAAAAAAAAAAAAAAAAAGGCAAAATTAAACTAATGGGATTACACGAAAATTAAAACCCTGTGTGCAGCGAAGGAAACCATCAACATAACAAAAAGGCAACCTACTGAACAGGAGAAGGTATTTGTTAATGACATATCCAATAAGAGGCTAACAGCCAAAATATACAAAGAACTTATAGAGCTCAGCATGAAAAAAACCAATCCAATTAAAAAATAGGCAAAGGACCCAAACAATTTTTAAATTATGATTTTTTGCACCTCCAAACACATTTTATTACAATATGCTTTTCAGATTATTTTTGTACCATGCCTTAAAACTCTTAATCTTTTCCACCTCATTTTTCTGGTGGTCTGAAATAATTTCTGAATCAAATATATTTCACATATAGCTGCTTTCTACCAGTACAATCTTACCCAGTACATCTATTTTCGGAGTGGAAAAAAATTCATGGTCTCCCATTTCTTGATTCTTAGGTCTTGTTAAAGATCATAGTCAGTTCAAGTGAAATGAGAAGTGGTTTGTTGGTTTTGGAGAAACAACTCCTGGCCTACTGTTAATATCAACCAGAAACTAACTGGAGGATCAAAAGACACCAGGTAGCTACGTGATCCAAACTGCCCTTTAGGAAGGAGATAGTACGTGCTCGTCTAGCTATAAAGTTGGGGGTATCAAGCTGCACTCCGCCATCAAGGGAAACCAGCAGATATTAGATGAGGACCAAGCAAGCTCTGAAGGCACAGGCAGGAAGCTGAGGTACGCCTGCTGTATTTTGCTTAAACTGCATGCATTGCCCTGTGAGTACAGTAGGACTAGTGAAGGTTAACTGAGTTAAAACATTTATGTCTAGTGATATACCAAAACCATCAGAAGTGGAATGTTCTGATATTATAATCCTTTTGGATGAGGCCCTGAAAAAAGATACAGAAAGAAAATCTTCTCAGTGGACAGAATTCTTAGTAGCCTGTTTGATTTTCAACTTTGCTTAGAGTAAGAATTGATCTCAAGGACTCAGGTGCTGATGGTCTGGCTGGATGTAAGGACTTGAGAGCAGAGACTGGCAGACTGGTCTCAACCAGAATGGCTCTGGGGCCTGAACACATTTACATCCCCAATGCAACTTAAACTTAAAAACACAAATACTCAGCAAATACCATAACTTCTAAAATTTAACTTCATGTATTTAAAGTCTAATTCTTTCCCAAATTGAAAAAGGCAAGAGTCTTGATAAATTAGACTCCTAGATGAATTTTGAAAGCATGCCTTAAAATTACAATGTCAATTTCAACCAATACTTTTGTTTCTCATTTTATCTTTGTGTTCAATGCCATTCAATTTTACCTACAGAAAATATTTAATGTTAATGAATGATTAAAAATCATATCAAGGATGGACATCACAGATATATTCAGAACATTCTACCCCAAAGCAACAGAATACACGTTCTTCTCTAGTGCCCATGGAACATTCTCCAGAATAGATCACATCCTGGGTCATAAATCAGGTCTCAACAGGTATCAAAAGATTGGGATCATTCCCTGCATATTTTCAGACCACAATGCTCTGAAGCTAGAACTCAATCACAAGAGGAAATTTGGAAAGAGCACAAATACATGGGAACTCAACAGCATCCTTCTAAAAAATGAATGGGTCAACCAGGAAATTAAAGAAGAATTGAAAAAAATCATGGAAACAAATGATAATGAAAACACAACTATCCAAAATCTGTGGGACACAACAAAGGCAGTCCTGAGAGGAAAATATATAGCGATACAAGCCTATCTCAAGAAACAGGAAAGGTCTCAAATACACAACCTAACCCTACACCTTAAGGAACTTGAGAGAGAACAACAAAGAAAGCCTAAACCCAGCAGGAGAAGAGAAATAATAAAGATCAAAGCAGAAATCAATGAAATAGAAACCAAAAAAACAATAGAACAAATCAATGAAACTAGGAGCTGGTTCTTTGAAAGAATTAATAAGATTGATAAACCCCTGGCCAGACTTATCCAAAAGAAAAGAGAAAGGACCCAAATAAATAAAATCATGAATGAAAGAGGAGAGATCACAACCAACACCAAAGAAATACAAACAATCATAAGAACATATTATGAACAACTCTATGCCAACAAATTCGACAATCTGGAAGAAATGGATGCTTTCCTAGAGACATATAAACTGCCAAAACTGAACCAGGAAGAAATAGAAAACCTGAATAGGCCCATAACCAGTAAGGAGATTGAAACAGTCATCAAAAATCTCCAAACAAACAAAAGCCCAGGGCCAGATGGCTTCCCAGGGGAATTCTACCAAACACTTAAAGAAGAATTAATTCCTATTCTCCTGAAACTGTTCCAAAACATAGAAATGGAAGGAAAACTTCCAAACTCATTTTATGAGGCCAGCATCACCTTGATCCCCAAACCAGACAAGGATCCCATCAAAAAAGAGAATTACAGACCAATATCCTTGATGAACACAGATGCGAAAATTCTCACCAAAATACTAGCCAATAGGATCCAACAGTACATTAAAAGGATTATTCACCACGACCAAGTGGGATTTATTCCAGGGCAGCAGGGTTGGTTCAACACCCGCAAATCAATCAATGTGATACAGTACATTAACAAAAGAAAGAACAAGAACCATATGATACTCTCAATAGATGCTGAAAAAGCATTGGACAAAGTGCAACATCCCTTCCTAATCAAAACTCTTCAAAGAGTAGGGATAGAAGGCACATACCTCAATATTATCAAAGCCATCTATAAAAAACCCACGGCAAGTATCATTCTCAATGGAGAAAAACTGAGAGCTTTTCCGTTAAGGTCAGGAACACGGCAGGGATGTCTGCTATCACCACTGCTATTCAACATAGTACTAGAAGTCCTAGCCTCAGCAATCAGACAACAAAAAGAAATTAAAGGCATCCAAATCGGCAAAGAAGAAGTCAAACTATCGCTCTTTGCAGATGATATGACACTATATGTGGAAAACCCAAAAGGCTCCACTCCAAAACTGCTAGAGCTTGTACAGGAATTCAGTAAAGTGTCAGGATATAAAATCAATGCACAGAAATCAGTTGCATTTCTTTATACCAACAACAAGACAGAAGAAAGAGAAATTAAGGAGTCAATCCCATTTACGATTACGCCCAAAACCATAAGATACCTAGGAATAAACCTAACCAAAGAGGCAAAGAATCTATACTCAGAGAACTATAAAGTACTCATGAAAGAAACTGAGGAAGACACAAAGAAATGGAAAAATGTTCCATGCTCATGGATTGGAAGAATAAATATTGTGAAAATGTCTATGCTACCTAAAGCTATCTACACATTTAATGCAATGCCTATCAAAATTCCATCCAATTTTTTCAAAGAAATGGAACAAATAATCCTAAAATTTATATGGAACCAGAAAAGACCTCGAATAGCCAAAGGAATATTGAAAAAGAAAGCCAAAGTTGGTGGCATCACAATTCCCGACTTCAAGCTCTACTACAAAGCTGTCATCATTAAGACAGTATGGTACTGGCACAAAAACAGACACATAGATCAATGGAACAGAATAGAGAGCCCAGAAATAGACCCTCAACTCTATGGTCAACTAATCTTCGATAAAGCAGGAAAGAACATCCAATGGAAAAAAGACAGCCTCTTCAACAAATGGTGTTGGGAAAACTGGACAGCTATATGCAGAAAAATGAAATTGGACCATTTCCTTACACCACACACGAAAATAGACTCAAAATGGATGAAGGACCTCAATGTGAGAAAGGAATCCATCAAAATCCTTGAGGAGAACACAGGCAGCAACCTCTTCGACCTCAGCCGCAGCAACTTCTTCCCAGGAACGCCAAAGGCAAGGGAAGCAAGGGAAAAAATGAACTATTGGGACTTCATCAAGATCAAAAGCTTTTGCACAGCAAAGGAAACAGTCAACAAAACCAAAAGACAACTGACAGAATGGGAGAAGATATTTGCAAACGACATATCAGATAAAGGGCTAGTATCCAGAATCTATAAAGAGCTTAGCAAACTCAACACCCAAAGAACAAATAATCCAATCAAGAAATGGGCAGAGGACATGAACAGACATTTCTGCAAAGAAGACATCCAGATGGCCAACAGACACATGAAAAAGTGCTCCACATCACTGGGCATCAGGGAAATACAAATCAAAACCACAATGAGATACCACCTCACACCAGTCAGAATGGCTAAAATGAACAAGTCAGGAAATGACAGATGCTGGCAAGGATGTGGAGAAAGGGGAACCCTCCTACACTGTTGGTGGGAATGCAAGCTGGTGCAACCACTCTGAAAAACAGCATGGAGGTTCCTCAAAAAACTGAAAATAGAGCTACCTTATGACCCAGCAATTGTACTACTGGGTATTTACCCTAAAGATACAAACGTAGTGATCCGAAGGGGCACGTGTACCCGAATGTTTATAGCAGCAATGTCCACAATAGCCAAGTTATGGAAAGAACCTAGATGTCCATCAACAGATGAATGGATAAAGAAGAAGTGGTATATATATATACAGTGGAATACTATGCAGCCATCAAAAGAAATGAAATCTTACCATTTGCGACGACATGGATGGAACTAGAGCGTATTATGCTTAGCGAAATAAGTCAACTGGAGAAAGACAACTATCACATGATCTCCCTGATATGAGGAAGTGGAGATGCAATGGGGGTGGGGGTTAAGGTGGTAGGAAAAGTAAAAATGAAACAAGATGGGATCGGGAGGGAGACAAACCAAAAGAGACTCTTAATGTCATAAAACAAACTGAGGGGGGTGGGGGGAAGAGGGGTTGGGAGAGGGTGGTGGGGTTACATTATATGTGGTGGGGTTACATTATATGTTTAAATACATTAAATAAAAAAAAAATCATATCAAGCAATTTCTGTTTTTATGCATGAGGGATTAACTGGTATTTTGTCAGACTCCCTGCCGTAAACAACTACAAAACTGGACAAAACACAAGAAGCAACTGTTTTCTACTGTAGGGATACAATTTATCCTTTCAGACTGTTTTCCAGGAGGCTGTACAATTTTGCATCCAACTTGGAAGATATGTGAGTTCTATTTATTCTACATTCTCCCCAATATTTGGTATTGCTAGTCTTTTAAATTTTAACCATGTTGCTGGCTGTGTAGTGCTATATATTATGGTGGCTTTAGTTTCCATTCCCCAAATGAGTAACGATTTGAGCATATCTTCATGCATTTATTTGCCATTCATAAATCTTCTCCAGGGACTCATCTGTCCGAAAATGTGCACATTTTTAGGTTGTTCATTCCTTGGAACTGACTCATCAGAGTTCTCTGTGTAATCTAGATACAGCCCTTTATAAAATGTACCGTTTGGGTGCCTGGGTGGCTCAGTAGGTTAAAGCCTATGCCTTCGGCTCAGGTCATGATCCCAGGGTCCTGGGATCGAGCCCCACATCGGGCTCTCTGCTCTGCGGGGAGCCTGCTCCGCCCCCCCTCTCTGTCTGCCTCTCTGCCTACTTGTGTTCTCTGTCTGTCAAATAAATAAATAAAATCTTTTAAAAAAATGTACCTTTTTCCTGTCTATGGCTTTGCCTTTTCGTTTTTTTAACAGTGTCTTTTGAAGAGCGTTTTTACCTTAAGGTAGTCATAATCATTTCAGTTTTCTTTTATGATTCATGCCTTCTGATTCCTATTGAGAAAATCTTTGCCTACCCCAAAGTCACAAAGATTTTCTAGGTCTTCTTCTAATTATATAGTTTTAGCTTTTACACTTAGGTTTACAATCCACGTGGGATTAATTTTTGTGTATGGTGTGAGGCAACACTTGGCACTGACTTTTCTCTATGGATTTCCAGTTATTAAAGCACCACTGAGTAAACACTTTTTTTCCTCACTGAATTCACGGGACACCTTGTTGAAAATAATTGTCATGTGTGTGGGTCTGCTTTATATATGGACTCTTCCTTCTTTCACTAACCTACATGTTTAGCCTTGTGCCAATACCACACTTTCTTGATCACCATAGTTTTACACTAAATCTTGAAAGTAGATAGTGTAAATCCTTTTTTTGTTTTTGTCTTTTTTTAAACCTCTGTAATACTTTATTCCTACATGTTTTGCCTTATACTTTTAAAAACTTAAATTCAATTAATTAACATAGCATATTATTAGTTTTAGAGGAAGAGTTAGTGATTTATCAGTCTTACATAAAGCCAGTGTTCATTACATCACATGCTCTCCTTAAAGCCCATCACCCAATTACCCCAACACCCCCACACCCACGTCCAGCAACCCTCAGTCTGTTTCCTATGATTAAGACTCTCTTAAGTTTTGTCTCCCTCTCTGATTTCATCTTGTCTTGTTTTTCTCCTTTTATTTTGCTATTCTTTTCCACAACTTTTTTGACGACTCTTTACCAATTTCATTTCCATAAATATTTTAGCTTTCCATAGGATACAAAAAAGAGAGAGAGAGAAAAGAAAGAACTCCTGGAATTTTCCCTGGGATCATATTCTATCTTTAGATAAATTTGGGAAGAGCAGACATCTTAACAACATTGAGTCTTCTAATCAATGAACATGATATACCAATACATTTAAGTCTTCTTTAAATTATCTCAAGTTAAAAAAAAAAATTATCTCAAGTTTTGTAGTTTACAGTGTAAAGACATTGCTTATTATTCTTATCCCTAAGGCTTGTTTAATGATACCACCATAAATGATAATTTCTTAAAATGTATTTTCCAATTACTTTTGCTAGTAAACAGAAACTAGATATTTTTATATTGATCTGGTATCCTAAAAATTCTTCATAGGTTTCTTAGAAATTCCTACATAGTCATGTCACCTGCAAACAAAGACAGTTTGGTTTCTTCTTTTCCAATCTCTATGATTTTTTTTTCTTGTCTTATTGCACCAGCTTGACCCTGGAGTAAAACGCCAACAAAATAGTAACGAGAGAGGGAATCTACCATATAGTGAATTTTTAAGAAAAGCATTCAAAATTTCTCCACTAAGGTGTTATCCTTATGGGATTTAAAAAAGTTTTCTTTGTTATGTTTTGTTAAAGCCTGTAATCAGAGATTTAGAAAGTTTGCTGGAACTTTGTCATGAATGGAAATTGAATTTTGTCAAATATTTCTCCTTAAGTTTAGGTCACATAAGTGAAGGATTATGTGACCTTCTACTTCATTCTGTTATGTGGAGAAATGTAATGATTGATCTTCTAATATTAAACTAAATCTGTATTCCTAAGATGAACCCTACTTGATAATGATAAGTTACTCTTTTTTACTGCTAGATTTAACTTGTTGGTATCTTTAGAAGATTCTGCATCTAGGCATATGAGCAACATTGACCTTTTTCTCTTTGTAATACCTTTGCCTGTTTTTGCTATCATGGTAATTCTGAACTCACAAGAACTTGGGAAATTTCTTATTATCTAGAAGAGTTTGTGTTGAACTGTTAATACATTTCTTTTTCTTCATAAGAGAGTTTTTAACTGTAAATATAGGGCAACTGAAGTTATCTCTTTTCTTGAGGAAGATTTGGTCATGTGTGTCTATTTAACTAGGTTAAATTTATTGGCATAAAGTTGTTCATAATATTTACTTATAGTCATAAACTTATAACATCTGAAGGATCTACAATAATGTACCTATTTCATTCTTTTTTTAAAAGATTTTATTTGACAGAGAGAGACACAGTGAGAGGGGAACATAAGCAGGGGGAGTGGGAGTGGGAGAAGCAGGCTTCCCACAGAGCAGGGAGCCCAATGTGGGACTCGATCCTAGGACCCCGGGATCATGACCTGAGCCGAAGGCAGACGCTTACTGACTGAGCCATCCAGGCACCCCCTATTTCATTCTTGATGTTGATTATTTGTCTTTCGTTTTTTTCCTGGTCAATGTGGGTAGAGACTTATAAATATGATTGAGCTTTTTCAAAAACAAACTTTTGGCTTCATTGATTTTCTCTTTTGTTTGTTCATATAACTATTTGTTTTCCATTCTTACTTTATTATTTCCTCTCTTATGTTTAGTTGTTCTTTAAATTTCCTAAATTCTTATAGGAAAAACTTACATGACTGATTTTCAACTTTTTCCCCTTTCTACTATTAGCAATTAATGTTATAAATTTCTGCCTAAGCACTGCCAGCTGAATCACAAACATATTGATATATGGTAATTTCATTTTCATTCAGCTCAAAATGCTGTCTAATTTTCCTTATGATTGCTTACTTAATCCATATTTATGTTTTTTTACTGTTTTAATATGACATTTCTTGGAAAATATCTAGGCATACTTAAAAAGAGGTATAAATTGTGGTTGTTGGACACCTGGGTGGCTCGGTCAGTTAAGCATCTGCCTTCAGCTCAGGTCATGATCTCAGGGTTCTGGGATCAACCCCACATTAGGCTCCCTGTTTAGTGGGGAGCCTGCTTTTCCCTCTCCCTCTGCCTGCAGTTTCCCTGGCTTGTGCTCTCTCCACCAAATAAATACATAAAATCTTTTTTTAAAAAAGTGCATTTTGCTACCATTGAGTGGAATGTTCTATCAATGTCAGTTAAGAGTTGGTATATTCTGCTGTTCAAGTCTTCTTTCTGCCTCCTTACTGATTTTCTTTCTACTTCTATTTGTTACCAAGAGAGAAGTACTGAAAATCTTTAAATATAATTATAAATGCCTGGCTCCTTTGCTTCAGTTTTGTTGAATCTTGTTATTTAGGATTATTAGGTCTTCTTCTTCTTTTTTTTTTTCCTAAGATTTTATTTATCTGTCAGAGAGGGAGAGAGAGAGAGAGAGAGCACATGCCCACACAAGTATACAAACAGGAGGAACAGCAGGCAGAAGCAAGGTCCTGACCGAGCAGAGAGCCTGACGTGGGACTCAATTCCAGGACTCTGGGATCATGACCTGAGCCGAAGGCAGACGCTCAACTGACTGAGCCACCTAGATGCCCTAGGATTATTATATCTTCTTGATGAGTTAACTCATTATTGTGAAAATGTTCTTCTTTATCCCCATAATACTTGCCCTGTAATCTTCCTTGTCTAATATAAATATAGGCATCTCAGCTTTCTCTAAATTTGTGTTTATATAGTATATCATTTTTGTCTATCCTTTCACTTAAAAAAAAAGATTTTATTTATTTGGGGGGTGGAGGAGCAGAGGGAAAGGAGAGAATCTCAAGCAATCAATCCCCAATGTGGGGCTAAATCTCATTGTGAGATCACGACTTGAGCTGGAATCAAAAGTAAGATGCTCAACTGACTGAGCCACCCAAGTGCCCTTCTATCCTTTCACTTTTAAATTATCTATGCCTTTATATTTAAATTAGGTTTCCGTATATATGGATCTTGCTTTTATATGTAGTCTTGCTTTAAAAATTTTTTTTCATCTCACAACCTATACTTTTTAATGGGCATATTTAAACCATGCACATTTAATGTAATTACCTAAATCAGTGACTGACAAACTTTCTGTAACAAACCATATGGTAACAAACTATATGGCTACATATAGTGTCTACCACATATTTATGTATTATATACATATTGCTTTAAAACCATAAAAACCTAGTAATACAGGGTACCTGGGTGGCTCGGTGGGTCAAGTATCTGCCTTTCGCTCAGGTCATGATCCCTATGGGATTGAGCCCTGCACCAGGCTCTCTGCTCAGCAGGGAGTCTCCTCCCTCTCCTTCTGCTCCTCTCCTGTATGCAAGTGCACTCTCTCAAATAAATAAAATCTTTTTAAAAAATCTGATAGTATGTACAATAAAATATTATTCAGCCATAAAAACAAATGAAATTCTAGCATATACTACAAAATGAACCGATCTTGAAGACATTATGCTAAATGAAATAAACCAAACAAAAAAGAATACTGTATGATTCTATTTTTATGACTTACCTAAAGTAGTCAATCAAATAATCTATGGTCTATACAAAACTTAACATTACTTAATACTTAAGAATGTAGAAAAAAACAAAAAACAAAATACTTAAGAATGTGGGTTTAGTCTGCCAAAAAATATACTTAAGAATGTGGGTTTAGTCTGCCAGATTCTAATTCTACTTTTGCCATTTATTAGATGTGTGACTATGGGAAATTTATTTACATTTCTGATGCCTTTATTTCGTCATCTGTAAGTTAGGGATAATTAGATACAATAGCACCATGTCATTGGGACTTTTTGAAAATTAACTGAGATGTTTAAGTGTGTTTAATCACTGGTAAGAACCCAGCAGGGTAAGTGAGAATCAGAAAGGGTAAGTGAATTAGACCTAGATATTTTTCATTTTTTTAGTATTCTTAAGAAAAAGCAACAGGACTTCTAAATCTGTTTGCAGATAAATTTTGCAGTAACTCTACTCTGCTAAACTGTACAGAACATTATATCACCTTACTCTAACCTTATAAAAAAGAAGGAATAATAAAAAGTAACCAAACAAGGATTTTTCAAAAAGCAAGATATAGGATTACTGCTCATCTCATGTCACTTAGCGATATATATACTCCATACCATCTTTATTAGTATGAGCATTTTAATTTACAGCTTTTACTTTGGATTGACCTAGTAACCAATATTAATTGTGACTCTAAAATAATCATTAAAGATTTCACTAAGTGAAGTATAAAACACAAATCAGAAAGGTTTCCATTTAAAAATTTAAAAATTCTCATGCTTAAGGAATGAATTCCCCATTATTTCTGAGGGATATAGATAACCAGGGGTTTATGGTATTCAAACTACATCAGAGATGCAAGAAATGTAATAAAATATAGCCAGCTTTATTTCCACGTTCAAATTTTCGATACCTGGTACTTTCTCAAGTCTCCCACATTTATATACTTTTATAATTTTATATGCTCCTGTTCATCACACATAAAATATGCACATTAGTAAATGAGTAAAAAAGTATAAGTTAAAAAGTTAATACAAATATCTTATTAAATCTTATTAAATCATATCTGCTACATTTCCCATTAGCTTTTTCACATGAGTTTTAATTTAAACCAAACAATAATTTGAAATTTATTTAGCTTTATTTGTCTTATCTGATGTACTGAATCAGAAAATATAATTCTGTTAAGTGCTATATATGCAAATAATATACTGTAATTGATATTATAACACATACCAAAGATTTAATTTTAGAATCAGCTTAAGCCCTGTTGAGATTATATATTACATTTTTTGCTATGAATAATTTGGTGAGACATTTTTATATTTGTTTTATGAAATGGAAAAGAACCAATATTCTTAGAAAGACAAAAAATGCAATTCAGTTCTGGCCTGTAAAATATACAGATTTACACTGGATGATGTTAGCAATGTAGTTTGGTGGGGGTGGTGGTAGGGTGGTGGTTATATACTAATAAAGACAAGAATGAGAACAACTAAGTAGCTTTTACTTATGACATAAACTGGGGATGTGATCTCAATTCTTTGAGGATAAAACAATAAGGCAGTTTTCATTCCCATTTTGTTTTAAAAGACTTCAGGCATTCTTAGGACTTTTTATTTTTTCATTTTTATCACACCAGTAACCAGACATTTCAAAAATAGATGGTTGAAATAGTAGCAATTTAGGATTATGAAGCTGTTAAGTGCTTCACAATGTTGATGTAATATAGCAATTATAGACCTTTGTAATTCAGCAAAAAGGCTTTGTTTTCTTGTTACTCATATTGAAACTATACAATAAGAATACCTCTTTATTTTCACAAAAAAGGACTTAAATTTTTAAAAATCTTTGCATTAATGTTTTGACCATTGTTATGAACTCACCATTGAAATTTATTATTTTGTAACTAAAAATAAAATGAAGCACTAAGGGGAAAAAGGTTGTATAATGTTAGAATTTTGATTAGCAATCACAGCTGCACCAGAATTAGTTTCTATAGCAACAGGAAGAAATAATGTGTTGAATTGCAATGCAATACAAGATTATTCTTTACAGATTGCAATTCAAAAGAAAATCTTTAAAGATTTTGTCTTAAAAGAGTTATTAATCTTTTATCCATCATAATTCTCTTAGAGAAAATACTTAATTATTCTAGTCTACTTCCTCTGAATCCTGTTTTAACTCATTCAAATTAATAGGTTTCAAAAAAGACTGAAAATTTAATATACCTGAACAGTAAGAATTTTGGCTACTGTCTTATTTGTGTTTTAACATAAAAATGCATGGACTCATTCTTACAAACTGTATAGAAAGAATATGTTTCCTAGGCCCATTAGGATCTATAAAGAAAAGACTAATGGGTCTTGTTTTGAATAAAGTATGTTGTTGGAATAAGAATTAAGAGCAATAAACAAATTCAACATTTGTATCAATATGAAACTAATCCTCCCTTTTATCAAGGTGCACTCTCTTGTCCAAATTATGATTGAGAAACTACACTACTGTGAGTATTTGGAGTATACATCTCCCTTACTTTAGTAAGAGAAAATACAAGCATTAAATTTCATATGCTGCCCGTATTATTTCTAACAATGAAAAATATTATTTCATGGCATCCTTTCCAGTCCTAGCTATTTTTAGAAACTAATTAAAAGCATATGCCTGAACCTTTTATGTATTTTGCCCTTATAATGAGACCTATTACTGTGGCTTACTCTATCCATCTGAGTTCCAAAGTATCTTTGGGGTTACCATGGATACCAGTGACAAGCATTCTCCCACAACTGCTTTATGTGTCTCATCAAACACAAGAAAACTGACATGGCAGGAATCAAGCCATCTAGACACCATGAATTTCTAATTGTACTAGTATTCATGCTTTTTAGAAAAAAACCCCATATATATATATATTTAAATAAAGCAGCTGACCAGCAACTTATTTAAAAAATCTGAGTAGACATCAAATCACTGGGTAGAAAATAAGAGGTTATAAAAGAAAAGGTACAAACATTAAAACAGATCAGTACAACAGTCTATCAGTGCTTCTTAGGGTCCAAAGTAAAACCTGAAAGCGCAAAATAAACTTGGGCTTTGAGATCTTCAGTAATGAAAACTCCTAATTATATTAAAGACAATATATAATAGGGACACTTGTATCATACAACCCATAACAGAAAATGTCAGAAGAAGTCATTATGAGAACATATAGGATGCCCAGGGTTAACTGTTGGCTGTTAACAAAAACATTCTTGCAAAATTGAATAGAATCTTTTTTTTTTTAATTATCAGGCAAAATTACCAGTAAAATTATTTAGTCTATGTCAGAAATCATCTCATTCTATCTGTACTTTTGGCTTATTGTAGCAGTCTAATTTTTCTTAATAAATTAAAACCTTTTACTAAACATCTTTTTAAAAAAATCAAGAACTGAGTATCAAACATGATTTCTAACATGAAATGTTTTCAGCATCTCCTTTTGTGACTTACATTTTATAAAGTGGCATAAATATAATAAGGAGTGGTGAGACAGATTTCCTATCAGAGTTATGTAATTTTATTTATTTATTTTTATTTTTTTTAAAGATTTTATTTGTTTATTTGACAGATCACAAGTAGGCAGAGAGGCAGGCAGAGAGAGAGGAAGGGAAGCAGGCTCCCCACTGAGCAGAGAGCCCCATGCGGAGTTCGATCCCAGGACCCTGGGATCATGACCTGAGCCAAAGGCAGAGGCTTTAACCCACTGAGCCACTCAGGTGCCCCGAGAAACAATTTTATAACTGTGAATTTTGGAATATACATATCAGGATAAATAAATTATATACTTATATTTTATAATACATACTATATACTAATAATCACAAACATATATAATACCTATCTTTATTATATATTTATATAACACTATAACTATATAATTATATGTATTATATATAATTATATAATATAATCCCAGGACCTTGGGATCATGACCTGAGCCAAAGGCAAGACTTTAACCCACTGAGTCACCCAGGTGCCCCTGAAATTCTTACAAGGACTTAAAGGAAATTTTTAGTACCTGTTTTCCTTATCACTAAGGACTGTGAAAAACATACTCTATTCTTGTTGAATTCAGTTGAGCAGAGAAAATGTTACCACCTAAATCAGCTCTGTCATTAATGCAACAGATCCAAAGCCTTGTCTGCTAAGCCTGGTTTGGGGAAATAACATGTAGGCCTCTATGGAAAGTACCCATCTCTTTTCAGTGTGTCTCATTTTTGCCCAAGTTAATGAAGTACAAACTGCCTAAAACAGAGCAATTCCAAGTTTACCTATTTTTCTCTCCCAGGAAAAGGTAAGCAACATGCATTTATTTTAGTACCAATTTTGTGGTAGGCAATACAGAAAGTACTAAAATGCTACTGGCACTAAGAAGAAAACCTAATTTGTGAAGTTTTTATGTCAGGGATAAGGAGGAACACTGAACGGGGAGGGAGAAAACCTGGGTCTGAGTCCATGATCTTCTACGAAGAAGCTAAGTTAAGCATCCAAACTCCAGGCCTATGTTCATAAAAGGAAGAGAATGAGTTAGATCACTAAGATCCCTGCAATAATGACAATAAAAGAAAGATCCCTGCAATTTTAACTACTATGAATCTGCAATATTTAACAGCTCCATTTTGGAACTGGAAAAAAAGAAGGCAATACTTCTTTAACTAATGATGCAACAAACTACGACAGGGAACTACAGAATCTTCTTTCTGGTTTTACCTTTTGATATTTGAGACATAACTTACTAGCTCTCAAGATCCTATCCAGTTTGTGATTCAACACCTAAATGCATGATGACTGCACAATGCAAAAGGACTTGGAAAACAGGGCATGAAAGGTTGTTGTAAAAATTAAAAGAGGAAAAAATAAAAACATTTTTCCTTCCTGAAAATAAGATGTTTATAGCAAGTAATCTAAGTGACCATTAAATTCTGCAAGCATTTTACATTAATACTATCCTAGATCTTATCAGTAATTTCAACTTTAATGTGAACAGTGTTTTCTATGATTATAGCTAAATTCCTGAAGTTGTTTAGAACATTTACAAATATACCCTTTTCTGAGGCTATTTCTAGAGACACAGATGCCAACAAATGTAAAGACCACCAAAAATTTCTGCATACTACATTACACTCTTAAAAACTCAATTAGAAAGAGGAGTTAAGATGGTGGAGGAGTAGGGGACCCTAATTTCATCTGGCCCCTGGAATTCAGCTAGATTGTTTCAAATCATTCTGAACACCTGTGAAATCAACGGGAGATCAGAGAAAAGAGCTGCTGCAGTTCTATAAAAGTCCCGTCAGACAAAAGCAAAAAAAGGAAGACAAAGCAGCATAGAAAAAGGGGAGTGAATAGAAAAATAACATGGCAGAAATGAATTCAGACATATGAATAACTATAATAAATACTACAATAAATACATGGGAACTAAAGTTTAAGAAATACACTTAGAACTATGAATATAGGAAGGCTGAATATTAAAGCACAGAAAAAGACATATTTGACAAGTATCAGTAGAAATAACTCTGTAGGTGAGTGTATTATATCAAATGAAATAGATTTTGAGACTTTTCTCAAAAGGCATAAAAATAAAGTGATAAAGAGGGCTAATACTATGTATTGACAGAGGAGATGATTTATCAGAAATATAATATATAAATGTGTACACAAGTCCCTTGAAATATAATTTTAAAATAATTAAAGAAAATGGATAGAATCCCAAGAGAAAAACACTGACAAATCCACAATCACAGGTGACAGACTTAACACCTCTCTCCTCATGAATAAAAGGTGAAGCAGAAAAGTATTTAGGAAGGATACAGCAGATCTGAACACAGTAAGCTGACTAAAGGCCATTCATAGAAACTTGAAACCAATAATTTAAAAATACATATTCTTCTGATGGGCACACTCAACACTAACAATCTTCCCCTTCCTCCTAAATGTTAGTTATAAAAAAAGCAAGTCTTAGGATGCCTGCGTGGCTCAGTCAGTTAAGCGTCTGCCTTCACTCAGGTCATGATCCCAAGATCCTGGGATCGAGTCCTACATCAGGCTCCCTGCTCAGCAGGGAGCCTCCTTCTCCCTCTCCCTCTGCCTGCCATTCCCCCTGCTTGTGCTCTCTCTCAATCTGACAAATAAATAAATAACATCTTAAAAAAAAAGAGCAAGTTTTAACAAATGGAAGAGACAATATCTGTTATCTGATCACAACACAATTACTTACAACTCAGGAACAGGAAGAGTTTGTTTTTATTTTATTTTTTTACTGAAAACCTCTGGACATTTTCTATATGTTTGGATATTTTTTAA
>ML107889.1:216178-271279 GCA_003697995.1 Taxidea taxus jeffersonii | reverse complement strand
TTTTAAAGATTTATTTATTTATTTATTTGTTAGAGAGAGAGAGAGAGAGAGCACAGGCAGACAGAGTGGCAGGCAGAGGCAGAGGGAGAAGCAGGCTCCCTGCCGAGCAAGGAGCCCGATATGGGACTCGATCCCAGGACGCTGGGATCATGACCTGAGCCGAAGGCAGCTGCTTAACCAACTGAGCCACCCAGGTGTCCCAAGACCACGCTTTTGACCAAACTATCCTATTATATTTGTTTTGTTACTTAATTAATTTTTATTACTGGTCTCATCTTGAATCAGAATTGTATAATAAACTTGAGATGTGGGCTTTTTGTTTGTTTTCCTTTTTCCTTATATTAGAAGCGAAGGATTCAAAAACAGAAAAATTAATGTGCTTCTTCTGGTCTCAGTCCATCAACTTGGAGTGAATTTTTTGGGTACTTACCATGTTCCCTGCTTAAAAATAAACACTCATGTACATTGGTGACCTCTTCACTGGTGGCGGGGGAGTGACAGTGAAGAACTGTGGTCCATGGCTCTTAATCTGTGTGTACAGTGGGCATGGAATCACCTTAGTTTCTGAAAGGGGGAAGAACCTTAGCTGCTACAGCTGCTATAACACACACATGAAAAGTCACTCAATATCACTTATCATCAGGGAAATACAAATCAGAACCACAGTGAGATAACACCTCACACCAGTCAGAATAGCTAAAATCAACAACACAAGAAAACAAGCGTTGGTGAGGTTGTGGAGAAAGGGGAACCCTCTGGCAAAAATGTTGGTGGGAATGCAAGCTGGTGCAGCCACTATGGAAAACAGTATGGAGGTTCCTCAAAAAGTTAAAAGTAGAACCACCCTATAATCCAGTCATTGCACTACTAGGTAATTACCCAAAGGGTACAAAAATACAGATTTGAAGGGGTACATGCACTCCAATGTTTAAAGCAGCATTATCAATGATAGTCATACTGTGGAGAGAGCCCAAATGTCCATTGTCTGATGAATAGATAAAGAAGTGTGTGTGTGTGTGTGTGTGTGTGTGTGTGTGTGAGAGAGAGAGAGAGAGAGAGAGAGAGAAATAATACAGTGGAATATTACTCAACCTTCAGAAAGAATGAAATCTTGCCATTTGCGACAGCACGGATGGAGCTAGACTATATTATGCTAAGCGAAGTAAGTCATTCAGAGAAAGATAAATACCATAGGATTTCAGTCATATGTCATATGTGGAACTTAAAACACAAAACAGATGAACATATGGGAACAGAAAAAAAGAGAGGGAAACAAACCATAAGAGACTTTTAAAAGTAGGCTCCATTCCTAATGTAGAGCTCAACGTGGAGCTTGAGCTCATGACCTTGAGATCAAGACCTGAGCTGAGGTCAAGAGTCAGACACTTAACCAATTAAGCCACCCAGGCACCCCAAACCATAAGAGACTTTTTAGCAGTAGAGAACAAACCTTGAGTTGAAGGGAGGTTTTTAGATGGATAATGGGTATTAAGGAGGGCACTTGTTATATTGAGCAGTAGGTATTGTATGTATGTGATGAACCACTCACTGAATTCTCCTGAAACTAATATTACACAGTATGTTAACTAGCTAGAATTTTTTTTTGAGCAACAGTAAAGTTTATTGAATGATAGCGTACAATGCTTTCAAAGAGGGAGGGGACCTGAGAGAGTTGCCCACCTAACTAGAACTTAAATAAAAAACTGAAAAGAAAAAAAATATCCTTAGATGCTAGGTCAAATTGGAACAGTTTTGCTTAATTGCTTTCATTGTCATAGGACAATTAAAAAAAATTTTTTTTTAAGAGAAGGAGAGGGGAGGGAGAGAGGGAGAGGGAAATAGAATCTTTTTTTTTTTTTTTTTACTTTATTTAAGCTTTATTTAAACATATGATGTAACCCCACCACCCTCACCCAACCCCTCTTCCCCCCACCCCCCTCAGTTTGTTTTATGACATTAAGAGTCTCTTTTGGTTTTTCTCCCTCCCGATCCCATCTTCTTTCATTGAGGGAAATAGAATCTTAAGCAGGCTCCATGCCAAGCATGGAGCCCAATGAAGGGGTTGATTTCATGACCCTGAGATCATGAGCCACAATTAAGAGTCAGATACTTAACCAACTGAACCACCCAGGTGCCCCAGGACTATTTGCATAAAGCAGCTGTGTTTTGCTGCTCAGTTTTTAAATAGAAGAATCAGAGGATAACAGGGGGCCACAGCAGAAGCGTTCACGTCGCGGCCCCTGTCAGATTCCTGTGAATCTGCGAATTCTGCTGTGTAACTCCCCATTTATCCATTCAAGTCAAACAGCAATTGAAATGAACAGGAGCAGGGCTGACTTTGGCGTTTATAGATATGTTATCTTTTATGGTCTAGTGATAGTTCTAGATAGAAGTTGGAGCATATCGTTTTTAAAATGTGCCCTGGTTACATACGGAATGAGCTGGGTCTCTGAAGGACACAGCACATCACTCTAAGACTGGAATCTCTGGAATAAAGAAAAAACTCCTTAGGGACGCCTGGGTGGCTCAGTTGGTTAAGCGGCTGCCTTTGGCTCAGGTCATGATCCCAGCGTCCTGGGATCGAGTCCCACATCGGGCTCCTTGCTCGGCAGGGAGCCTGCTTCTCCCTCTGCCTCTGCCTGCCTCTCTGTCTGCCTGTGCTTGCTCGCTCTCTCTCTCTCTAACTAAAAAATAAATAAAATCTTAAAAAAAAAATTTTTTTTTAAAAAAGAAAAAACTCCTTAGAAACAATGGGAGACATGAGAAGGTGCTGTTTTTGAGTAATACGGTTAATAACTGCTAGTAGGTCTCTGCAGGAGTGTTGAAGACATCCTTAGAAATGTCAATGATACATTGTGACACTGGATGGCATTAGTTATTTGACTGGCAGTAGGTTTGTCTTTTGAGCTTTCTATTGTCTGCTTAAGGTTTTATTACCTGAGTCGTGTTGTGGCTCTTGAATGGAACAGCTAAAGTCTAGACTTTGCCTTCCTTCAGTCGTAGCTGAAGAAACTTATTAACTCTCATGTCCTATACCTAAAATAGACAGTTTGCAGGTAGTATCATGGTTCCTGTTAAAACATTAGAAAAGCTTAAAAAAATAATAATACCTTTGTTAAGATATAATTAACATACCATGGAGTTCATTCGCCTTTTAAAATTTTATTTAAACGCTGTGGTTTTTAGTATATTTACGAAATTATGTGTCAATAATCACCATCTAATTCTAAAACATTTTTGTCACCCCCAAAAAGAAACCCCATAACCACCAGCAGTTAATTTCAGTTTCCCTTTTTGACTACCCCAGCCCTAGGCAATGACCAGTCTATTTTCTGTCTCTTTGGCTAATTTACCTATTGTGGGTACTTCCTGTAATTGGAATTATACAACATGGGATCCTTTGTGACTGGCTTCTCATAGTGTTTTCAAAGCTTATCCATTTTATAGCACATATCAACACTTCATTTAATTTTTATTGCTGAATAATATTCCATTATGTCGAGGTACCACAGTTTGTTTATCCATTTACCAGTTGATGGGCATTTGGGTAGTTTCTGGTTTGGGGAAATTATGAATGAAGTTGTATAAACATTTGTTTACAGGTTTTCATATGGACATATGTTTTTATTTATCTTGGGTAAATACTTAGGAGTTAGGGTTGCTGGGTTGTACAGTTTAGGGTATGTTTAACTTTTTAAGCACCTCCCAAATTGTTTTTCCAAAGTGGCTGTACCATTTTGCATCCCTACCAGTAACTTATGAGAGTTCTAGTTCTGTATCCTAATCAACATTTGGAATTGTCAGGGGTTTTCTTTTTTTTTTTTAAGTCATTCTAATAGGTATGCAGTTCTTCGTTTGTTTTACATGAAAATCATGTGCTATTAAACCATCTGAAGGATGATTTAAGTCCAAAAAAAGCATTTACTAAATGCCTATGATGTGCTAGGTCCTCTGATAGGTGATGGGAATACGAGTAAGACACATCTCTGCTCCCATAGAATTTGCAGTTTATTGATAATGGTAGACATGTAAGGAAGTAATAACAGTATACTGAGTTAATGCTAATTACTTGGAGTGAAAATATTGGGGTGGGGAAGGAGAGTCACAACTATACCTAGAATTAGTCCATTTTGTGGATGAATTTTGACATTTGTGATCAGTAAAAAGATAACAATATGAAGAGCTACATGTCCTTTTGCCTAATGTTCTACGGTAGGTTTTGGTTGCAAAGGTCAAGGTTCCCCCTACATTATCATGCCTAATAAACCAACGCCTAATAAGCTGCTTGGGATGATATTCTCCTTGCTAACCGCCTAGTGATTTGGGGCAACACCAGTTAGTCACATATGCCCAATAATCAAGGAAGGAGGCAATTCTGATTTTTGTAGTTTCTTGAAGCCCGCTCTTTTGACCATTGTATTTAGTTTTCTCCCTTTTTGTATCCTTCCTAGGTCTGGCTTTCTGCCTTTTATGTAACATACTGCTAAACTGTACTCCTGCTCCTTTTTAAAGTGCATATTACTTAGCTCTGAACTGTTTACCATAGTCAGAAGTGGTAGCAATAGGCATTTGTACTTTTTGTCCAGTTCACCTCTTTACCCTTTGCCCAGCTAGATTTGGCCTTAATATGTAAGTTATTCCAAGTGAATAAGGTGATTCCAAAAGCCATGTTTCTCAATGTCTGATAAATAAGGCTTCTTACCTGCTCTGGGTAGCAAACCAGTGAGAAGAACTGTGAAGGAAGGTTGGGGTTGGCTGGGAGCTGGAAGAGGCTAGGTGAAAATTGCTGATTGTCATGCTCATCTGATTGTGTTTTTTTAAAAGATTTTATTTATTTGTTAGAGAGAGAGAGAGAGCAAGCACAGGCAGACAGAGTGGCAGGCAGAGGCAGAGGGAGAAGCAGGCTCACCGCTGAGCAAGGAGCCCGATGTGGGACTCGATCCCAGGACGCTGGGATCATGACCTGAGCCAAAGGCAGCTGCTTAACCAACTGAGCCACCCAGGCGTCCCATTCATCTGATTGTTAAGTGAAACTATTCTCTTGCTTTTTCTTTCTTTTTTTTTTTTTTAAGACTTCTCAAGAGCCTTGTTTAGTTTGGTTGCTGTTAACAGCAAGAGAAAATATAATCTGATTAGAAAAAAAAAGGTTAAAGTAACTGGAACTAGTCAACCTCAAGAAGAAAAAGATGAGGAAGTCGTAATTTCTTTGTATGCCCTAATTTATCCCAGGCTGTATTGAAGGTTCTTGAGAATGTCTTGTATGAAAGACTGGGTTGAACAAGAATCTTAAAGAATATTAAAATTCGTAGCAGGTGCTGATAGTTATTTCTCTTCTTAGACTAGAGAAGGGAGAAAGATTTCAACTTAATAAGGACTTAGGTTAAATATAAGGAGCATTATCTGCTTGTTGAGTGACAAGGAGAATCTATAGTCATGTTTTCCAGAGGACTACAAATTTAATAGTCTCATTTGGGATGGTTAAAATTGACCACAGACTGAAGGACTTGATATTTACTAAGATGGGATGAAAATCTTCATTTGAAAAGGTTTTTTTTTCCCCTCGCTGTCACATGAGTGACAGGTTTCCCTTTATTTGGGAAAGGTTTTAATCTTAGGGAAAATGTATGTCAAGCAGCTCAATACTATAGTAAAGTTCAATATGACACAGGAACCTCAGTTTTTGATAGGTTCTGACAATTAATAACAATAATTGGTTTAGAACTATAAATTCCTAGACTTCTATTTTGTCATACATAGGACTTTTATGGTACTACTCCTTTAATTGTTTGCTGCCCCTGTCAAGTATTCATTATTAGATGTCCTATCTATTCTTTATGGTACTTTTAAGCAGATTCTGTGCTTGAAATCACTACATGTTGAACTTTTGGATGTATTGGAGCTTTGATTATTACTCAGGACTGATAAGTTTTGTCAGTTCTTATGTTTCATTATTAGTAGAGTCTTTCATAGAAGCTAGGGATCAAAAAAATCACAGCACAAAAAATTGTGCTAAAGTAGACCAAACATGGAAGAGATGGAGTTAAAGGGTCAGAACAGAAATTTTGAGGAAACTAGAGGATGAGAAAGAAATCTCAAAATCAGAAGTTATTTTATAGAATGTATATGGAAGTGATTACTTGATTCTTTTAATATAGTCATTATGCATTTACTTTGTAGGAGAGATATGTTTATGGTTGGGTTGGGGAGAGGCAAGAACATACCTATTCAAAGGGGCCTATCTCAGAAGCACAATATTGGTCAAAGAAAGCAAATTGCAGAACAGTATGCATACTTCTATGTTTAGGGGAAGAAATAACATAAAACATTTTTCTGTGAGTATATATATATATATATATATATATATATATATGTGAATGTATTTTTAAGCATCTGAAAAAATATATGCCAAATGTGTGTAGTGGTCTGAAGAATGTAAGAAGGCAGGATTGGACACTTTGTTTTTTCTGTCATAGTCTTCTGTTTGTGTGTGTTCAGGAAGAATGGATTTGTATGTTAATTGTGTGGTTAAATATTCATTTAAAATAAGTAAAGCATATTAATTACCACTAAACAGTATTTATAGTGTAGATAGGGAGCTGAGATGGTTTCAAATGATGTAAACTCATTAGAAAATAAGAACGGTAGGAGCGCCTGGGTGGCTCAGTCGGTTAAGTGTCCAACTCTTGGTTTGGGCTCAGGTCGTGATCTTGGGGTCGGGGTCATGGGATTGAGCCCCAGCTCTGTGCTGGATGTGGGGCCTGATTGAGATTCCCTCTGCCCCTCCCTCCCCAATGAAAAAATTTTAGAAAATAAGAGCAATAGAGCAAAAATTTGGAAATGGCTAGTTTTGTGAGTTAATCCTCCCTTATGTGTTTGATGCATTTAACTTTGAAATGTTTTATCCATACCTATGTTGAAACCATATGATAAATATAAAAACCTTCCTTTAAGAATTCCTCCTGTTTTTCTGTATTTGACAACCCCAGTTATCTTTTCCTAGCCTTTTCAAACATCTACCCGCCCTTTGATTTTTTTTTTTAAGATTTTATTTATTTATTTGACAGAGAGATCACAAGTAGGCAGAGAGGCAGGCAGAGAGAGAGAGAGAGGGAAGCAGGCTCCCCGCTGAGCAGAGAGCCCAACGCGGGGCTCGATCCCATGACCCTGAGATCCCGACCCGAGCCGAAGGCAGCGGCTTAATCCACTGAGCCACCCAGGCGCCCCCACCCTTTGATTTTTTATCTTGTCTGTGCCTCTGTTTTTGCTAGCCAAGTCCCATTGTTTATGGGACACAAAGCAACTGATCAATGTAGAAGTTTTGGAACATTACTGGCATAGACTTGAAAGTCATAGACAGGGCTTCACATCCTGATAGCTGCCTAGCTTTGTGACTTTGAGCAGTTATATAAGCTTTGTGAGCCTCAGTTTTCTCTTCTGTGAGATGGAGACAATGCTGACCCTGTAGGGTTGTGGAGAGGATGGAGATCATGGCTATAAAGCATTTAGCCCAGTTCCTATCATACAAAACACCATGATTAATTTTATCATTTGGTTCTGGAGCTGCTTTTTTTCTCAGATGTTGTTGGACCTTTGCAGCCTTCTATCTTGAATCTCTAGGAGACAGTATGTCTGGGAATAAGCCAGAAAGGGTAGAAAAGGGTCCTAGATTTCTCTCCCAAGAAAAAGGCAGATGAATGGGATAGGGCTGGTGGAGGTGGGCCTGTGGCAATGCTAGAGGGCACATCAAGCTACTTCTTGAGTTTAACTGTCATTTGAATAAGGTAAATGACTAAGGGCAAGTGAGGATTAATTAGGTTGCCTATGTGTTAGGGTGGTGGTCAAAGAAGCCCCTCTGAATGTGTTAGGATTAGGTTGAGGGAATGTTTGCAAAAAGGATTTAAGGTAGAGGGAGTGAGAGGAAGTCAAGAAGGCAGTAGAGTGAGATTCCTTAAGAACACAGTCTGGGGGCTGCTGGGTGGCTCAGTGGGTTAAGGCCTCTGCCTTTGGCTCGGGTCATGGTCCTGGGGTCCTGGGATGGAGCCCCACATCGGGCTCTCTGCTTGGCGGGGAACCTGCTTCCTCCTCTCTCTCTGCCTTCCTCTCTGCCTACTTGTGATCTCTGTCAAATAAATAAATAAAATCTTTAAAAAAAAAAAAAAAGGACACAGTCTGGATTTGAGTAGATTGGAACCTTGGCTCTGTTGCTTACTGTCCTGTGAATATTGGGCCAGTTACTTAATCTGTCCAAGATTTAATTGCTTAGTTTATAAAATAGAGTTGTGAGGGGATGCATTTAGCATGCTTAGAATAGTGGCAGGCATATATTAAATACCTGATAAATTTACTAATATTAAGTTAAGCTGAGGGAAGAAAATAAGCAGGACTGGTGAACTGTACAATGGGAGTTGGCTCCCTCTATATACAGCTAGCTGATAGGATTTGTCATTGGTTATCTTCAAAGAAAGAGTCAGTAATGGGATGCATTATTTATAAATGTCCTAATACTTCCTGGTGTGTTTGCTTGTTAAAAACAAATGAAAAAAAAAAGATGTTTTCCTTATTTTCCCTGTATTGAAAACCGAAACTTATTTAAAAAAAAAATCTAAAAGGTTAGTTGCCACTTCTAACTTTTGTTGTTGAATGATGAATTGTGGTCTGGTTTTATCTAGTATGATTTCTGCTTGAATTTCACTGCATATTTTGTACTTTTTCTGTCTTTTTGTTGTTTCTTGCAGGCTTCCTGTTTAATCAGTTGCGTTTAGCAATGTTTACTACTTATAAAGCAAAAAGGATGAATAACATGCTTCAAACATAAATCAGTGAGGGGCACCTGGGTGGCTCAGTGGGTTAAAGCCTCTGCCTTTGGCTCGGGTCATGATCCCAGGGTCCTGGGATAGAGCCCGGCGTCGGGCTCTCTGCTCAGCCGGGAGCCTGCTTCCCTTCCCCCGTCTCTGCCTGCCTCCCTGCCTACCTGTGATCTCTGTCTGTCAAATAAATAAATAAAATCTTTAAAAAATATATATATAAATCAGTGAGGCATAGATAAATAAATTTTAATGAGAAAATAAGCCTCCACATTGAAATTCGTTCAATTAAGAAGGCTGTGCAAACTTTGTCCTGCATTTCACCTGTCATCTTTTCATCTGTTGAGCACTAGTGAACTTCGATTTTTAAATATATGTCCCAGTACTCTAAGGTGACATCATAAAAGTTTCTTTTTGTTCTCCCTGATATCCTAGTAGCCACCACTGTACAGATGCCTTGTTCTACATTCTGTCATTTAGTACTGAAAATAATCATGGGGAAAATTATAATTTTATAGGTGAACCAAGATTTAGAAACTTGTTCATAGTGACATGCCAGCAACTGGCAGAGCCAGAATTTGAAAATCAGATGGCTGATTTCAGAGTGTGTACTTTTAAATGCCAGACCACCAACTGCTTTCCTAACTCACAATCAACAGAAGACTGCAAAGCTGATCCTTGGCAAAGTGGCCAGGATTGTTTCTTTCCTGCTGCTATCTTTCTAGTCCCTCCCTCACTTTACCATCCCATTTTACTGATCAGATACAGGTGTAAAGTCTTAGCTTGAAGAATTGTCCAGTCTAGTGGCTCTCAAATCTAGCTAGTCAAAAGAGTCACCTGGGACACTTATTTCTTTTAAAATTTTGACTAAGTTGGTTTTCACTGGAGCCCAAGAACCTGCATTTTAACCATTCTACATGTGATTTTGACAATCTGACAGGTTTGAGTACCACTTCAGATGCATGAGTCCCCACGCATATAGCCCCTCCATTTTCCTGACAGGTAGTCATCTAATAATCCAGTATTGTCTTCTGATGTCGACTCACTGCCATCTTGCCATGAAGGTTATTTCATTGGTAATTAGATGCAATGCTGTGCTTCTTTAGAGCTTTCATTTACTGGCTTGGACTAGACCAGTGGACTGGTATGGACTAGATCAGTTTCTTCAGGCTTTGTGTCTGTGCTCCTTAGGTATTGGCTTTGAGGTTAGATCCAGGCTGGAAACTTCTCTGAACCTCATCTTCCTCATGTGTGAAATGAATGTGTTGTTATCTACATTGAAGGATTATATCAAGAACTAAATGAAAAAAATAAACTGTCCTGACTGGGAAGATTCATGAATGCCTTCACACAAGCATTTCTTATAGTCCCTTCACCTTATCAGCCTTTTTTGAAACAATCCTGCGCCTGCAGGGCTCTAGTTAGAAGTGTGGAGATATATATATATATATTTTAGAAGGCTCCTAGACATCCATTCCAGGATTGTCAGTGCCAGAAATGGGTTGTCATTTTGACTTCTCATCCGTACACTCCTTTTTTTTTTCACCTGTGGCTTTTCCTCTGGACAAAGAATATGATACCTCTTACAGAGACAGAGAAGCCTACATTTCTGGAAATTCAGTTTTACTCCTTAAGTAATTGGAGTTTCCACTGATAACTTGAACCTGGCACAAAACAAATGATCTGCAGAAGACCTTAAAGGTAAAAGAAAAGTCCTTCTTCAATTATATGGAGACCAAAATGGAGAACTGAAGAAAATACTCCATGTCTCTTTCTTTCTTTTTTTTTTTTAAGATATTTTTTATTTATTTGACAGACAGAGATCACAAGTAGGCAGAGAGGCAGGCAGAGAGAGAGGAAGGGAAGCAGGGTCCCTGCTGAACAGAGAGCCCAATGCGGGGCTCGATCCTGGGATCGAGGGTCCTGGGATCCTCAGATCATGACCCAAGCTGAAGGCAGAGGCCTCAACCCACTGAACCACCCAGGCGCCCCACCACTTCTCTTTCTTATCCAACAGTAGACAGACAATTGATGATTGTTAAGAAAAAAATGGGAAGGGGCGCCTGGATGGCTCAGTCCACTAAATGTCCAACTCCTGATTTTGGCTCAGGTCATGATCTCTCAGGGTTATGAGGTTGAGCCTCTCATTAGGCTCCAAGCCCAGATGGAGTCTGCTGGGGATTCTTTCCCCCTCCCACCTGTGCTCTTTCTCAAATAAATAAAAAAAATCTTTTAAAAAAGGAAAAAAATGGGATGGAGGTAGCAAGTGAGAGGAGGCAGTGGCAGTGAACTAAGAAATGTTGAATGCTTGCTCTTTGGCAAATACAGTTTGAGTAAAATAAAACTTAAGTAGCTTCAATCTAATTTTCACAGGTTAGATCCCGTTTTACCAATAAGAATACTGAAGATCATTGAGAATAACTAAGGCAAGCCTCTCACTTGGTCAGATGCCAGGTCCACACTGAGGAGACTTGGGACTTTTCAGAATGTGATTTTTTCAAAAATTATAATACATACACATTCTTTAAGAAACAGATATCCTGGGATCGAGTCCCACATCGGGCTCCCTGCTCAGCGGGGAGCCTGCTTCTCCCCCTCCCTCTGCCTGCTACTCTCCCTGCTTGTGCTTTCTCTCTCTCTGCCTTGTCAAATAAACAAAATCTTAAAAAAAAAAAAAAAAAGAAACATATATCCTACTTTCTATTGCACTGTACACAGTCCCCTGTCAAAACACCTGTCATTCTCTTATTTTAATTAGTTATGTCTTTCTTCTTCTACTAGTTACTTTATACATAGGGACTGGGTTGCAACATTCATCTCTATCACCAAGGCCTAGTATAGGAGTTGACCCTTGACCTGTGCATTAAAAGTTTGTAAAAATGGAATTTCTGTCTCTGGCATTCGAAAACACTTGCATCCTCCACTGCTACTCCTCATCTCTGAGTTAAAAAAAAAAAGTATAGAATTGTAAGGGATATTAGAAATACTCTAGCTCAGTCCTTTCATTTGTATAAAGGGAGGAATTTCAGGCACTGACTGGAGAGGTAGATCCATGATGTACCCCAAAGACCCCAACTGATCGTAGTTCTTCTAGCAGTCTTGCCTCCTGGTGTTCAGTTGAGGGCTCTTCTTAGGATCTGCATGTATACATACTGCTTTCATTCAGTTAGTAACCCTCTGATTCTTCCTTTATGCTTAGTGCTGCAGAAATGCCCCTTTCCTTTCTGGCTCCCTGAATAGATATACAGCCATGCTTTCCAGAAACCAGAAAAACAGCTTCTCAAGAGTTAAGACTTAAGCCAGAAGATGGTCACTGAAGTTGAGGTTTTTAACCTATTGTATCCCTTTTTGCTCATCCAGACAATTACTTAACTGTTATTCATTGGAGATGCAGGTCTGGGGGAAACAAACTGTTCAGGACCCTGAAGATAACCTCTCATTGGCTATCATTTGATATGGTGTAGTTGTTGAGATGTGTGTTTTGCTTTTCTTTTTTAAAGATTTATTTATTTGAGAGAGAGAGAGAACGCCCACGTGAGTGTGCGGGGGTCATGGGAGAGGGAGAGTGAATCTCAAGCAGACCCTGCACTGAGCCCGGAGCCCCATGCAGAGCTCAATTTCAAGACCTTGAGATCACGACCTGAGCCAAAATCGAGAGTCAGATACAACCAAAGCCACCCAGGCGCCCTTGTTTTGCTTTTCTTAAACAAAAGCAAACTAAGTCTATAATGTAATATATTCTCTAATGTTAAGTTAAGCCATGAGTTGTGCTTCCCTTTAGCTCAGGCTAGGAAAAATAATTTGTACATGATAGTCTCTCATGGGCTCGAGTGAAATGTGGTGGAACGATGATTTTCTTCACTTAGTTTGTGTTAGCTCTCTATTTTCAAAGTGTTTTTGCCTCTAGCATCATGAAAACACTATCTTGGGTTAAAGTTTTTTCATGTGAGTGGTTTTCAAAAGTTAATTTTCATAATACTTTGGACACATTTTAAGTTTTATAGAGTATATCTAATGTATGGAACTTACCAGTAATAAATATTAAAGATACCCAATAAAATTAGATTGAAACTACAGTCACCTTTTGCTTTTTCAGGAAAGTGATTCTGCTTGTAGACTGAGAATTCTTAATTATGGACTTCTTCTAGATAAAAAAATTCCCTGTTCATTTGAATAGAATGTTTATTTGACATTGCAGGCTGGGATGAAGGGCTGAGGGCAAAGTCAGTTGACTTGACTCTTTCCTTTGAATTTACTTTCTTGGGGCGCCTGGGTGGCTATGCGGGTTAAAGCCGCTGCCTTTGGCTCGGGTCATGATCCCAGGGTCGTGGGATGGGGCCCCGCATCGGGCTCTCTGCTCTGCGGACAGCCTGCTTCCTCTTCTCTCTCTCTGCCTCTCTGCCTCCTTGTGATCTCTGTCTGTCAAATAGATGAATAAAATCTTTAAAAAAAAAATTATGAATTTACTTTCTTAAGTTCTTTTGAGAGAAAGTCTGAAGTACTAGGACATATACATTAAAGAATATTGGGCAAAAGGATGCAATTAATTATAGAAACTTGTATTAAGCTAAATGTTGCCAAATCATTACTCTTAATGAAATGAATGTGTGTTATTAGAACAATCTGGAACTTTGATTCATGTCATCAATCCATGGCAAGAAACAAATGATATAGTATTAGTTTTATGAAGTAATTTTATATATTGTCTTATTCTGTGTTTTTATTTTTAGGACCGGAGTAGGCCCTATGACACTTTTAACTTGCACTCGTTGGAGAACTCCTTAATGGATATGATAAGGACTGATCATGAGCCTCTGAAAGGTAAACACTACCCTCCCAGTGGCCCACCAATGAGTTTCGCTGATATAATGTGGAGGAATCATTTTGCAGGTTAGGAATATTCATATGTCCATTCCTTGCTTGGTGTTTTAAACAAAAATCAGCTTTTTAATAATTGTGATTTTTTTTTCATTTCTGTTTTGTTTTTTTTTGTTTTTGTTTTTTTTTTCCGTTTTTGTTTGCTTCTGTAAAGCATTGTGGAATGTATTTAAAATTGATTTTCTTTTTTTAACCTGGGTTCAGCTACCTACAATAATCAAGGTTGATTGCTTTAATCATAATGTTTGGCAGAAGCATGTGTTGGGTAGCATGAGACGAGAAGTCAAGTTTTCTGGGCTTGGTGCATTTGGACTCCTCAGCTGAACTTGGGTAATTCATTTAAGTCAAAGTATTCTGCAAGGAAATATGAGATATAGTAAACCAATCTCCAAAGACTGCTTCAGAAAACTTCGTAGAAAAGAGTTCCATTTTGTTAAAATATAATCACTTTCATCATATAGGAAGTATCACTACACAGCCTTAAGAACAGCCAGTGATTCTTTGCATTCTCTAAGGCTAGAACAGAAAGAGAAAATGTCTTATTAAAGTGTGCAAACGTTTTGGGTTAAATATAAGGCAGAAAGTCCCAAGGTCAGCAGTACTAGGACCTCCTATTTTTAGAGCCAGTGTAAATTCAGGTTAGTGGTTGATGTTGCATTTCTAATTACAGATAGTTCTTTTTATGTCTTATAGGACTTTTTAGGGGCCCTGTGATATTTTAAAATACCATAATGGAAATTTCCTGTGGAAATATCCACTTGGGTTTAGAGCCTAAATATCTGAAAACTGTGAAGAGTTGGCCAAAAGGATGCCCATTTCATATGAACCCTTATGTTCTCCGGAGCTGTGAGGAATTTGATCCCCTCTGGTTCTCTTCCAGGCTTTTATATAGGGTGTGACTGACTATGAACACCTGATATTCATTTCCTCAAGCCACCTCAGAAATCCATTTCATCATTTTCTTGCCACACTCATGATTTTCTGCTGCTTTCCTCCATTTCCAGTGAAAAGGAAGTAGATAACAGGCTATGAAGAAAATAAGGGATTTGAGAAAAGCTATATTTTAAGGCCTTCAGAAGTAGGAAAAAAGATCTCTCATTTATTCATTGTTATATTTAGTCACCATTACCACGACTTTTGCTCAGTTGAAAGACTAGGTATATGGTAATTTAGAGCATATTTCACTTAGAAGTGAGAATGGTGTTAAAAAAAAAAACACAATGATATTCACAGACTGTGTTTTTAGTATCTTCTAAGGATGCATTTGTCTTTCTTCTCTACCACAAACAGCTATAAGCCTCTCCTAATTATTATAAAATATCCAGCCCTTGTTCTTTATGCATACCTGTTTTATTTTGGTCTGTATTCTTTTCTTCTAGCAATAAAATATTATGAAAAGCTCTTACATTATAGTCTATAAATAATTTCCCACAGTTTTATGACTACTGTTTACACAGGAGCTATTATGCCCTGTTGAGAGTACTAGTGGCAAAATATAAAGAGGGAACTTCACTGTGGGTAATGTAAATACCTTACTCCATTTTTATTGGCCCCTTTTTTAATGCATGTCCAACCACCTCTGCATATATTTCTCTACCACACTTGCAAATGTGAGGTTTCATCTGTAAGAGTCTTTTGCATTGTACTTATAATATGTCCTAATAAGTTGGAAAGCACATAATATGTACATTTTTACAGCCTTAATATGCTTGCAACTTCTCTGTTCATCATACCGCCCACCTTGATGTCCTATGAATGGACTACTTCCCATGGTCAGTTACATCACTGTGTCATTGTCCTTTGGGTAGAGTGTTCGAGCTTCCTGCTTCCTTTTTCCAGCTGGGAGACTTTTAGATCTGGTTTATGGTACCATGTATTTGATCCTTATTACTTTTAATAACATAATTATGATGCTGGCATTTTAAAGGAAAAAATTTAAGTAATTTTTGACTTTAGAAATGGAGAAAATTATAACAAAAATATAACTAAAAATAAATGTGATAGTATATCCATATATATATATATTTTTAAAGATTTTATTTCTTTATTTGACTGAGAGATAGAGATAACATGTAGGCAGAGCATCAGACAGAGGGAGAGGGAGAAGCAGGCTCTCCGCTGAGCAGGAAGCCTGATGCAGGGCACGATCCCAGGACTCTGGGATCATGACCTGAGCCAAAGACAGACGCTTAACCGATTGAGCCACGCAGCCCCCCTATTTTTATATACCTTATATAATAAATGTTATCCACATTTTTATCTGATCTTTATAATTTATTAATAGGCCTTAAATTTGGACTCTTAGATTGTTTCCAGCTTTTTCTCCATAATAGGTGATGCTGCCATGGATGAGTTCTTACACATAGCTTTTCCTTAAGGTGAATTCATAGAGAAGATCTCTGGGTCTAAAGATGTAGACATCTAGGTGAACAGAGCTTTAAGAGAAAGGTGGTAGGCTAGGGGACTTACCATGTAGCTTCCCTGTCTAAAAACACTTCCTTCTACTCCATCCTGTTTTTTCTCCTACCTTTAATATCTTCATTTCCCACTTGACCATGGGAACACTTTTTTGAGTGTCTCAAACTCAAGTTATAGAATCATGGGCTTTTTGTGTGCTTGTTTTGTTTTTTTCCCCTGAAGCTTGATTTTCTTTGGAAAAAAAAAAAACTTTCTTACTCAGTGTGGGATTTTCAAATAATACATTAAAAAAACAAAAAGGAAAGTGAAAAAATAATCTGAGACTTACTATCTAGAGATAGCAAAGATTATTGTTTTTATTAAAAATTTCCCAGGCATTTTATATTCTCTTAGTAGGAGACTAAATTTCAGCTCAGCCTTTCTGACATCCCAGTCATTCAAACTTGGGTTTGAATCCTGGCTCTGCCTCTAGTTGGCTGTTGATCTAGATAAATCAGTTAACCTCTTTGAATTCAAAGCCTTAGTTTCCTCACCATTGAAATAAAATACCCACTTCATGGACTGGCTGCAAAAGTCAGACAAAGTTCCTGAGACTAGAAACTGCTCAGATGTTAACCTTTTTTTTTTTTTTTTTTGGCTGGCAGTGGTAGTGCTATGCTACTTACTGCCTAGCCTGGGTAATAAATTAAACCTTATATTGGTACAACATTTACTTCCTTCTAGCTAGACTGTAGATCAATATTAAAAGCTTGCAAGTTGTAAAAATTTTGTATTTGTCATAGATAAGTAGTGATTATTGAAGGATAAACACTTTGTCTTCATAAAAAATCACCTTAAGGGGCACCTGAGTGGCTCAGTGGGTTAAGCCTCTGCCTTTGGCTCAGGTCATGGTCTCAGGGTCCTGGGATCGAGCCCCACCTTAGGCTCTCTGCTCAGCAGGGAGCCTACTTCCCCCTCTCTCTCTGCCTGCCTTTCTACCTGTTTGTGATCTCTCTCAGTCAAGTAAATAAAATCTTAAAATGAAAAATCACCTGAAGGAGAAAGGAAAATAATCCTCTTAAGTTACATTGGCTTTCTAAAATTATGTAGCTAAATAATGTAAAAAAGAAAGAAAATATCATAGGATATCCCATTCATGATGGGATAAAGTACTTCATGATGAATTTAAAGTGAACGTGATGAAATATGTTCTCAGCAATATTGCATCTTAGAGATGTATGCAATGAGGGGCACCTGGGCGGCTCAGTTGGTTAAGTGTCCAACTCTTGATTTCAACTCAGGTCATGATCTCACAATGTGGGATTGAGCCCCACATCTGGCTCTGAGCTAGCGTGGAGTCCGCTTCAGTTTCTTTTCTTTTCTTTTTTTTTTAAAGATTTTATTTATTTTATTTGTCAGAGAGAGAGAGCTCAGGCACACAGTGTGGCAGGCAGAGGCAGAGGGAGAAGCAGGCTCCCTGCTGAGCAAGGAGCCCAATGTGGGACTCCATCCCAGGACGCTGGGATCATGACCTGAGCGGAAGGTAGCTGCTTAATCAACTGAGCCACCCAGGTGTCCCTCCGCTTCAGTTTCTATCTCCCTCTCCCTCCCACTCTCTCTCTCTCAAATGAATAAAATCTAAAAAAAAAAATGTATGCAATGAGAAATCCCTTTACTCAATTGTTCTCTTGATTAAAGGGGAAAAACGGGTTAGTGGGAAAAATGACAGAATAGGAAGTTCAGAAAGTAATAAGACTTCTATTTTAGTAAACAACTTTATTATTTTTTTTAAAGATTTTATTTGTTTATTTGAGAGAGAGCAAGAGAACAAGCAGGTGGGAGGAACAGAGGGAGGGAGAGATAGAAGCAGACTCCCTGCTGAGGAGGAAGCCCACTAGATCAAGACCTGAGCCCAAGGCAGTGGCTTAACCAACTGAGCCACCCAGGGGCCCCTAGTAAAGAATTTTAACAGTTTTTCAGTCACATTTATACTTATACTCAGTAAAACCAAGTCAGATTTGAAGATGTTTGTAGGAAATATTAAAAGGTCTCTACCTCCTCCCCTGTGATAAAAATGTCAAGTAATGTAGAGGAAAAGTTGAATTGAACTTTCTTCACAGCACCTGAGGAATGTGTTTAGTAGTGTTGATCAGATCACAGCACCCTTATTTAAATAAAAATTAGACTAATTTTGTTGGCTTCTTAAAGATATCAAACTACTTAGTTATAACAGAATAACATATAATTATCAATTGTCTCTTACCATATTATGTATGACTTTTCCTATTATTTATTTGAGAGAATGCCTCTAAGAAATGAGAAGGGTGGTTTTGAGAGAGGTGATTTTCTAATGAAAACTGTCCCTTATTTCTTTTCTAAGTGCAGAAATCCTTGGGTTGGTAGAGATATGAGTAACACCTAAAAGAGAGGAATTGTTCTCTGCCCTCTTTTCAGGTGGGATGAAGGGAAGGAAATCCACAACTTTCCTTATAACTATGAGGGTTAAAGGGATTTCTGGCATTGGGAGAGGTGGGATAAAAGATAGGGAAAAAGTGGGCACCTGGGTGGCTGTCAGTTAAGTGTCTGCCTTCAGCTCAGGTCATGATCTCAGGGTCCTGGGATCAAGCCTGGTATCAGGCTCCTTGCTCAGCAGGGAGTCTACTTTTCCCTCTCCCTCTGTCCCTTCTCCCCACCCATGTTCTCTCTCTCAAATAAATAATTTTTTTTAAAGAAAAAGCTACCCAAGCACCCCAACAAATAAAATCTTTTTTTTTTTTTTAAGATTTTATTTATTTGTCAGAGAGAGAGAACGAGCACAGGCAGACAGAGTGGCAGGCAGAGGCAGAGGGAGAAGCAGGCCCCCTGCGAGCAAGGAGCCCAATGTGGGACTCCATCCCAGGACGCTGGGATCATGACCTAAGCTGAAGGCAGCTGCTTAACCAACTGAGCCACCCAGGCGTCCCCAAATAAAATCTTTTAAAAAAATTGTTTGCTGTAAAGATAGGGAAAAAGATTCATCTCTGTACTCTTCTTATAGGTGTTGTCCAGCTTGCTACTAATGATGAAAATTTACCTAGCCACAGGGGAACCCCTATGAAAACCCAAGGTTGTTAGGTTTGGTTAATCCCAGCCTCCCTTAGAATTAATATTCAAAGAGTACAAAGTGATGACAGGAGGAATAATAGGAAAATACCAACCACAGAGTGTTGGGCAGTGTAAGTGACATTGTGAAGCAAGATCCATTCCCTGGTTGGGGTAGCACAGTATAGCAAATAATCTTGGCAAAGAGTCCCCTTTCTGACATCCCATGTAGTCTCCCTCTTACAACAGAAGAATAGAACTGGCTGACTACTTGGGTGTAGTACCTGATGAAACATTTCTATGTATTTGAATTTTCTCTTTCCTCACTATTCATGGAACTGAAATTTGAAAAATGAAAAGAGCAGGTGTCAGTTGAGAACTGATATTGAAGGGTTTGCTTTTCAAATGTGTACTGAATCTGGGGTGGGGGGAAGCTGTCTTCTGATAATAGTGCTTTAAAACATGTAAATTGAGAGAAACTTGGAAGGAATAAATACCACCCTTTGGGTGTTATGGAAGCAATTTTCTTTATTCATCATAATTTAAATTTAGTATTATATAGCCTTTCACAAAATTGGCCCTTTTCTGGAATATCGAGGTTCCCTTGGTTCAGAAAAAGTGCATCTTCATTACATTTAGTTTGTTCCAGAAAAATATGCTCTCTCTTTACTTACTTGCATTGTTGCTCCAGTTCTATTTTTGTGCTACCTACCTTTGGCCCATAGAAGTTTGTCTTGCATAAAGGTTAGCAGAGTTTACCAATTGTTTGGGGCACAGTTTCTGAGTAAGCAAGAAGTGATTGTTTTGTTTCTATACAAGAGGCGGACAATAAATACAAGTTGAATGATTTTTTTTTTAAAGATTTTATTTATTTGACAGAGATCACAGGTAGGCAAAGAGGCAGGCAGAGAGAGAGGAAGGGAAGCAGGCTCCCTGCTGAGCGGAGAGCCTGATGCAGGGCTCGATCCCAGGACCCTGGAATTATGACCTGAGCCGAAGGCAGAGGCTTAACCCACTGAGCCACCCAGGTGCCATTTTTTTAAAATGAGTATCTCCCATTTATTTTTCCAGTGGTCCTTTCTATATAGTAGTGTAGTCATCTGAGAGTTTTATTTATTTTTCTTTTAAGATTTATTTAAGATTTTTCTAAGCTATTTATTTAAGAAAGTAGCTTAGAGAGAGTTTGAGCAGGGGGGGACAGAGGGAAGAGGGAGAGAGAATCCTCAAGCAGAACCCCTGCTGAGTGCGGAGCCCAACACAGCTGCCATCCCGGGACCCTGAGATCATGACCAGAGCCAAAATCAAGAATTGGATGCTTAACCCACTGAGCCACCCAAGTGCCCCTATCTGAGAGTTCTAAAAGAATGATTTAAGTATTTTAGAGTATAGACTGAAATGAGGAAACATAGGAACAAAGGAATTGATAGCATGCCAAAAATTATCCACTACTGCTATGAAAAGAAACTAGAATTTGACCTCAGGTCTAAGCTCATAGCTTTTGCTTCTTGGTTCTTTGGAACAGATTTAGAATACTTTAGTGCCAAAAAAAATTTTTTTAAAGATTTTATTTATTTATTTATTTGTCAGATAGAGAGCGCAGAGCGAGCACTGACAGAGTGGTAGGCAGAGGCAGAGGGAGAAGCAGGCTCACCGCTGAGCAAGGAGCCCGATGTGGGACTCCATCCCAGGACACTGGGATCATGACCTGAGCCGAAGGCAGCTACTTAACCAACTGAGCCACCTAGGCGTCCCTTTAGTGCCAAAATTTTATCATTTTTCCTTAAAAGGACTTTAAAACACCATTTTATTATATTCTTACATAATATATTTTTTCTTCTTGTGGATACTTTTTCTGAAGGAATGTATTTTCAATTTTATAGAGAAAATTGGTGGAAAATACAACCAAGCAGAATATGCATTTTTCTTATAACCTTTTCTAGAATACAACATTTACATTCTATTATGTGAAGGTCTCTGAAAGACTTGATGTTTTAGAGCAAATAGGGATGATTAGAGGAAGATAGTTATTCCGTATCTCATAACATATTGCAGAAGTGAAGAGGCAACTTTCATAACTATGAATTCATGAAAATTCCAAGTTTTATCTTGGACATATAAAAATATGGGTTGGTTGAACTCTGAAACTTTGAATAACAGTAGAGGTCACTTTTTATAACTAGCCTTTTAAATATAAATGTGACTTGAGCTTATGAGACTGTGATTTTCAGAGTCTGGGTAAACATATGTAACCCTATTCTCCAACCTCTTCCTCCATCCCCTCACCCCCATTTATCAAGCCCTGTGCAGTGGGGAAAGTGGGACAGTCTCAGATTTCCACAGCATTATTTAACTCCGTAAAACCAAGTATGCCTTTCAGTTTTCGAAACCTTCTATTTTACACTATACTTAAAAGATAGCTGGCTGACAAGAACATTTTAAAAATAGCATCCCATGGACAGGTGACAAAATGTCACACTGGCAGCACCAGACTGCATTAACAAAAATCACCAGATGTCACACACTTGATTCTATTTTCACAGCTGATTAAACAGCAGTATTTGTTGGTTAAAAGGAAGAAAAAAAGAAATGGCCTCATCTGAATTTGGAATCAGTTTTTCTTTTGCTGTTATATATTTTCTCCCTTAAAGTCTCATAATAACTATAAAATTTAAGATGCAAAATATATTAAGAGAAAACATAAAATAATTCTCCTTTTAGAAAAGAATCTGTACACATAAACACTCCTTCAACTGGAAGACTACAAATCAAAATGTTAGCAGAGCTTGTCTTTAATTGGTGATCTTATTTTTTGCATTTTTTTGTATAATCTCATTTTTCTCTAATGAAAAGATACTGCATTTTGTAATCTAAATATTAATTTTTGTAGAGGTAGAGAAAGTAGCTTAAAGAAGCCATAAGTTGTTTTACTAGAAAGAGTTTGCATTTAGTTGGGAAACAGATCATATTTAAATAATTGGTTCTGTTGGGTCTGGCATGACACAGAGTTTCTTATAAAATCTTTTGTGGATGATGTTGATCCAGAGACCCACTGAAGTCTGAGAGACCAACAGAATCAGGGAGGATACCAAGAAAGGCAAAAAGTTTTTTGCTTTTCAGCAAATCCTGATGCCTTCATCTACAAAACATTGCCTAAGGCTTTTTTCCCCCTGCATCTTTAGAAAGATTAAATTGGAAGTCATCAGTGTGGGCTAGGGGATGAAAATCAGAAAATTACCGAGCTTCCTTTCAGTTTCATCTTTTCAAGCTGAAAAGTCCTAAGATCTGGAAAGAGCCCAAAAAGGACCCAGCTTCTGGAGGACAGCAGAGAGAGCACCCTTTAAGTGTGGGAACAGCAATGGTTCCAGAAACATATAAAAACTATTTTTTGATGTAGCAATTTTAAGACCACGTAATTCTTACCATAAACAATTATAGCACAGAAAATAAAAGAAGTTTAGTGATCAATTAAATTGGGGCTTGCTTGGGTTTTTTGTTTTAGAGGGGGTGGGAACGGCAGAGGGAGAGGGAGAGAGAGAACTCCAAGCAGGCTCCATGCTGAGCACAGAGCCAGATGCGGGACTTGATCTTCTGACCCTGATATCATGATCTGAGCCGAAATCAAGAGTTGGATGCCCAGTCCATTGAGCCACCCACATGCCCCAAGACTTGCTTAGTTTTCTTGATAACCCCTTATTATTTTAGGAAATACTCCTGGCTTTTTAGGAACCACACCCATGTCTGAATGTTCTTTGGTCAGAAATTGAAGAGACCATCTCTATATACCATTTCCTTAGGTTCTGCTGGGCAGTGATTTTGAACTCTTCTTTGGTTTTTAGGCATACTTTCCAGTGACTGTCTATTTACTATTAAATTTGGATATGTCAGAATACAATGAGTAAATCACATCTAGTTATTACGGATGTTAGTATTTGGTGGTAATGAATCCAGATAAGGTCTTGATTATCTGAAAATTATAGAATATTGATACAGCTAACTAAAACCAGAATGTAAATTCTCCCTGTTGAGCCACAAGCCTTATTCTCATGACAAATTTTTCTATTATAGGTTCTGATCAGGGTGGTGGTAGGAGGTAGCACTTGTTGCATATGGGGCAGACGATACGTTTAGAGACTCTAAGATGACTTAGGAACTGGAGAAACATAAGACACACAGTAATTACATATATAGATACTGTTAAATATATCTTTAAACAATGGTTACTTTCTGAAACTCCTCACAATTAGCTTCTAGTAAATATGAAAAGATCTATGGAATCAATATAAAATAAAACAGGTAATTCTACTATTTAAAAAATGGTTCTTTACTAATAGGGTGATTTTTCTCTAGAAAACATTAAAATATATTCTAAAAAATGATTATACTGTAATATAAAAGCTAGCAAAATATTTCCATAAAATTAGAGATAGATATATGTAATATCTTCCTCCTCCTTATAAGTTTAAATGGTAAAAACTAAAAATAATTTTTATTGAAAGTCCTATAACACTTCATGATAAAATTAGAATAATCTTCTTAGAATCCATCAATTATTGATGATTTTTACATTCTTAATTACTTTCTTTCTCATATACACACAGACACACACACATGCATCCAGCAGTACAAGCAACATTACACTTATGAGAGTTTTATTTTTTTCCTTATCCTTTAATACAAATGACCTTTCAATAATTACTATCACCTGAGGTTTTTTTAAGAGACATGGTTGGCCTTGTCTAGGCAAAAAATTGATTTGGCTGGAAATTCATTATTTTCCCTTTTTATTTGAAGCAAATGCTCTGTTTTGTCCACTGTGATTCTTCTCTTTTGGGCCAGAAGAGCTTGATAATGCTGTTTGCCTTCAGTACCCCACAACGGAGATTAATACCAAATGATGACTGACCTTTTGCAATTATTTATAATACTGTATTTGTTGTAAAAGTCATCACTTCCATATCTCCAGCATTGTCCATACCATCCCCCATGCTGTTGACATTTATTTAACAGTAGTAATGATATAAAATTGACATTTTTCTGAGAATTTCACAATAACTTTTGACCGAACTGGACATGAAGACCTTTGCAGAACCAAGGTCATATGTATAATAGCTTTACACAAAAGCACTGTATCAATAATTATTTTGTTGAAAAGCTTGGTCAAGAAAACTTAAATACATTTTTTCCCATATAAGACTCTCTATTTCATTATTCTTTTAATATATCCACCTTCTTTTCCCAAATAATTCATGAAAAACATACCAATTGTCTACGTCTTCCACTCTTAACCCTGGAGGCTATCCATTAAAACATCTGTTTCAGACTTACCATCTTATAGACCAGAGGTTGGCAAACTTTTATCTGTAAAGGGCCAGAATGGAAATATTTTAGGCCTGTGGTTCATATGGTCTCTGTCACATATTATTCATTGTTTTTTAGTTTTTATTTTTACAACCTTTTAAAAGTGTAAAAATGATTCTTAGCTCAGAGGTGTACAAGAACAGGCAGCCAGTCAGTGTGGGCAGACATTTGAAACCCGTTACTAGAAGGATGAAGGTCTGGAGATAAGCATTATCCCCAGGGTCGTATAACTAGTTAGTGGTAGGGAAAGCATAAGAACCCTAGATTTTTAGTCCAGTCTTTGTTCCCCACTATACCTGTTGTATAAATTTTACCATCTTTCTTCTTGTAGCCATTCTGATAATCATGTTGCATTTTTGAGCCACTGTGAAACTTTTATCTTTTATTTCCTCTAAACTTCAAGTTTATATACTTCTTTGAATTCATTATTTTGTGGCTTGAATTGAAGGGCAGTATGAATGGTTATTTAAATAAAATGCTTAGTCCACTTGGCATGTTTAAATCGGAATGCGAGGGTGCTTTAAAATTTCAATATGTTATAAGGGAAGCTTCTTTTCCATTTTGTTTTATTTTATTTATTTGTTGTTAATGAGATTTTCGCTTTGTTTTTTAGATTTTTTTTCATTTGTATGTTTTATGACTTGATTTAAAAACTGTTGTAACTGCTATGGCCTTGTTATAGATTATAGCATTGTTATAGATTAATCTGTTTTAGCTTTTTGTAATGTTTATCTTTTACAATGTATTTGAAATTATATTAAGCATTCTTTTCTTTGTGCTTAAAATAAAATTATTTTATTTTTTAGGACGCATGGGAATAAATTTCCATCATCCAGGAACAGATAATATAATGGCACTTAACAGTAAGTTTTCATATGAAATATTCTATAAAATTAGCAATGTTACAGTATGTAATTTCCACTTTCTTAATTGTTCATTACATTTCAACCTTCCACTTAGTGTGGGGTAGACCCATTATTCTATTCCTGTGGTTCTCGAAGTGTGGTCCCTGGACCAGCAGCATCAGCATCATTTGGGAACTTAATAAAAATGCAAGATATCAGGCCCCACTAAAGACTCCTGCATCAGAAACTTTAAGGCTGGGGCTGAGAAATCTGAGTATTAACAAATTATAGGTGATTCTGTTGCAGGCTAAAAGTTGAAAACTGCTTCTCTATACTAGGGATCAACAGACTACAGCCCTTTGAGACAACTCTGGCCTATTGTCTGGTTTTATAGTTTTATTGAAACACAGCTATGCTCATTCATTTATGGATTATCTCTAGCTATTTTTGTGCCACAGTGGTGGAGCCCAAGAAGCCTGAACTATTTACTGTCTGGCCCTTTACAGAGAAGTTTGCAGACACCTGCTACATACCATTGGGGTGGGAGAAGGAAGGAGGAGAGGAAGAAAGAAGACAGGTGAAGAGAGAGAGGGAGTAGGATAGTGAATGTGAATGAATAGATCAATTTATTTATATATAACTCAGACTTCTCTTATTTTGTTAGATAGCCAACAGGTGCTTCAAACTGGACATCAGGGATCTCCCATTAGTGGAATTTGTGTGGTATAGGTGGTCTGGTCAGCAGTGTTGCAGGTTATAAATGGTTTTGTCGGTATAATTGTTGGGTTGGATTCTGGAGCATCAAAACCGAATTAACCAGAAAGTCTTTGTATTAGTTAATTCTGGGAAAAATATCTGGCTGGCATCAGTTCTCCTTCCTAGTGTCCGTGGACCAAATAGCTTTGCAAAACAGTCTCTAAGTAGAAATTGTCAGTTGTCACGACCATAAAAGCCATTGAATCTCTCAGGACTTAGGTTTTTTCCTCTGTTAAATGAGTGACATCAAATTGTTCCCTGTCATCCTCCCAGATATACAAGCTGACTGTGATACCCATAGGAGACATACTGGGTAAATCTAGGGCTGTGTACAGTATTACTCCTTTCCTTCCTACCATTGTAGTTCCTTTGGGTGGATTTTACCTAAGTTATCTCTAAAATACATATTCTCTAAAATACATATTCTGCATTTCTTTTGGTTCTAACATGTTGTCTACTTCACAGTGGCCACTTCTGAGAACCACTGGCAGAACATGGTGATGCAGGTCCTAATCCACTGCATGTGTATTTTGTTCTAAATAGCTAGTATCCCCTCTTTTGGAAGGTCTTGGAAATCATAAAAATTCCAGACTATCCACCTCTATTTTTTAATTTCTAAAAGAAAGGTCACTGAACCTTTGGTTTAAGGTAACTCTCCCTCCACCCAGAAGCAGGTACTTTGGGCTGAGGATTAATAAACATGCTTAACTTGCTGAGCCTCAGAAATTTTGTGAAACTTTGTGGAAACACTTCAGTTAGGTGATGGGATCTAGAATTGAATGTTAATGGAAAAAACAGTACGGTAGTATGTCTGCCTGAAGGTATGAGTGCGTATTTTAGAAAAGACCTGATCTGCTATGGTGTGAGTCCTCTTCTACAAGAGGGAGAGGGTATAATTTACCATTGTTCTGTGTACAAAATGAAGCCAAAAGACACTTTTCTTTTTAAAAGGTTTTGATTCTCTTTGATTTGGTTCTCTTTAATTCTCTGCTTTTAAATACAATTTTGTTTATGTTCTTTCCAGTTTGTGCATGATGCTTAAATCCCTGATTTAGCATCTAAATTTCCTCATCTGTAAGAGAAGGGGACTGAAATAGGTCATCTTTAATGATTGTTTTCAGAATGAAGATTCTGTGAGTCTGTAATATTTTTTGATTTTCTTATTTTTACTTCCTACTTCTACTATTTTTTAAAAGATTTTATTTATTTATTTGACAGACATCACAAGCAGGCAGAGGGAGGGAAGCAGGCCACCCGCTGGGCAGAGAGCCCGATGCGGGGCTCGATCCCAGGACCCCGGGATCATGACCCGAGCCGAAGGCAGAGGCCTTAACACACTGAGCCACCCAGGCACCCCACTATATTTTTTTTAAAGTAAGCTCTACACCCACCCAGTGTGGGGCTTGAACTTACAACCCTGAGATCAAGAGTCACATGCCCTACAAACTGAGCCAGCCAGGCACCCCATATGATATTTTCTTAAAGTACCAAAGGGTCAGTTTGCCAGTATCTATATCAAATGTTGATGAATGATGCACATTTGCTACATTTTGGCAGATATGAGAGTATATCTATCTTCAAACGACTCTGAGTACTGCCTGGTGGGCACCTCAAAGTAAACCATAAAAACAACCAGAATTTGGGGCGCCTGGGTGGCTCAGTGGGTTAAAGCCTCTGCCTTCGGCTCAGGTCATGATCCCGGGGTCCTGGGATCAAGCCCTGCATTGGGCTCTCTGCTCAGCAGGGAGCCTGCTTCCTCCTCTCTCTGCCTGCCTCTCTGCATACTTGTGATTTCTACTGTCAAATAAATAAAATCTTAAAAAACGACAACAACCACCACCAGAATTTGACATTTGCCTTACTGTCAGTTTTCTTTCAAAGTTGACTCCAACTTGAAATGATCAGAATAAACAAAATATCCTCCTTTGAAGATACTTGTGAGACCTACAGATTCTGACAGACTTGGTGTGAAAAAGCTTTTCTTCCCTTCTGTGTGGTTGAGCCTAACTCATCCAGTGACTTATATATGTGACACATGCACAAGCCCATCTATGAATTGCCTTTCCTCTTTTATTTACCATTTGTCAGCCCCACGGTTATTGTCCTGTGACTTGCCTGTCCTTCCTTCCCTCAGCCTTCATATAGACATAGCTGAAATCACTGAAACTTTATTGTTGCTTATTGAAAGCCACTGGGTTGAATTGTATTTTCAGAGAACAAGGGACTGGCTAAGAAAATTGAAGAGAATTGAATCAAGCTAAAAATTTTTTTTTAAATGTCAATTATAATTCCTTCTTTGCTATCCTTTTTTGCTTTATAAAATCCATGCTTCCTAATTCTGTGCATAATGCTGCTATTCATTATGTCTTCAAAAAACTTCCATCCTTATTTTATTTCCTTGACCTTACCAAACCGAAATCTCTTCTGAAGGCACCATGTTCTAACCTCTCCTGACTTGAGGGGAATAACAGAGGTGCCATGCTGAGCATTCTCACTTCTCAGTACTACTTCCCAGCTTTGAATGGGCCAGTTTCCCATGTTTTGGTGTTCTTAGAGCTTGCCTTCCAGTTATATTTTCCTCTGAGAATCACTGCCACTGATGTCATCTAGAAGACAGAAAATGGGAGTGGAGGATGGGATACTAACTTTAGAAAACAGTAATCCTAGGGCTGCCTGGGTGGCTCAGTGGGTTAAGCCTCTGCCTTCGGCTTAGGTCATGATCCCAGGGTCCTGGGATTGAGTCCCACATTGGGCTCTCTGCTCAGCAGGGAGCCTGCTTCTCTGTCTCTCTCTGCCTGCCTCTCTGCTTACTTGTGATCTCTGTCAAATAAATAAATAAAAGCTTTAAAAAAAACAGTAATCCTATAAGATATGTAGCATATGGAAGAACACTAAGCTTTGTGTGAAACCAAAGAATCTATTGAATTTTCCTATTCAAGACCATGAATCTAGTGAGAATTAGCAGGGCAGCCTTCGGGGAGGAAATTAAGGCCACATCTAAATTTTGACTTTTCCCCAAAATATGAGGTCCTCAGGCATTATAGAGTATGGAAGAGAAGATTGGGCAAAGAAATTCTGATCCATCAGTAAGACCTGCCACTTGTCTGGTATTTCTAAAATAAAATCAGTTTTGATGGGACACCTGGGTGGCTCAGTGGGTTAAGCCACTGCCTTCGGCTTGGGTCGTGATCCCAGGGTCCTGGGATCGAGTCCCGCATGGGCTCCCTGCTCAGCAGGGAGCCTGCTTCTCTCTCTGCCTCTGCCTGCCTCTCTGCCTGCTTGTGTGCTCTCTCTCTCTCTCCTCTCTGACAAATAAATAAATAAAATATTTTTAAAAAATAAAATAAAATCAGTTTTGAAACGATTAAGTCCCTTCCATTTAAACTGGTAATATATTTTTTCTTAACTTTGTAATAATTCTGTCCTTTCATCTCTTCACTTTTATACCAAAAACACTAAGTTTGCATAATGTATTTTTATTTTTCCTATTGGAGGAAGAAGAAGGCTATTGAGAATGCTTCCAGTTATATATGTAGTAGTTCTATCAGCCAGATTTTTTCTAATACCAGCAATAGCCTTTGGTTTTGTTTTTGTTTTGTTAAACTCTTAGGTATTGAGTTGAGCTTATTAGCAGTTGTGGGCCTGTATAGGATTGATACTTGACTTTGATGATATTTCCTCTATTATGATGATCTTCTGAAAAAGATGTTTAGTACTTCCATGATTAGTCAGGTGAACCAAATTTATGGTCAAATTAACATTCAAAACCAAAATGCCTGGTCCGGTGATTTACTCTAAGAGATAATCATTGCCAAGGGTATCCACGTTGTTTCTTGACTGGTCAGCTCTTCTTTTTCCAAGTAGAGATTGGGCTTGGAAAACCAGTTTAATATCAGAAAGTTGCTTGATGAGAATGAAATTGAGAACAGGGAGAAGTGTTGCGGAAGGGGTAGGATTATTCAGCTTCAAGAAGGCATCCTCCAGCAGGCTGAGGATGGAGCAGTAAATCAGCATAGCCACAGAAAGCATTGTCTAGAGCCCGGCAGTTCTCCTTCTCTGCCTTAAGAACCATATGACCTTAGGGCCACATTCTTAACTCCTTTGCCTCTGGTTTCTTCCCTGGAAAGTGGAGATAGTGACCACTGAAGTGGCCTTGTATAAATCTCATGAAGCTTAGCATAGTGTCTGACTAGGAGATAATACTCTGGTGAGCTGCTGTTGTAATTCTTACATCAACTTTATTGCTGCCTTTTAAAGATTTTTCCCCCCTTGCGTGTGACTTTCCAAACTGGAGTCTATATTATATTGGTTGCTTTAAAATAGGTGTTTTCCAGGGCACATGGGTGGCTCAGTGGGTTAAGCCTCTGCCTTCGGCTCAGGTCATGGTCCCAGGGTCCTGGGATCGAGCCCCGAATCGGGCTCTCTGCTCAGCAGGGAGCATGCTTCCCCTCCTCTCTCCCTGCCTGCCTCTCTGCCTACTTGTGATCTCTGTCTGTCAAGTGAATAAATAAAATCTTAAAAAAAAAAATAGGTGTTTTCCTGATGTGATTTAAGGCAGCAGACCTACGAGTTGCTTATAAGCTACAATGACTGTACCAGGGTACAATGCCACTTTTTTTTATGAATTTTTTTTCTCTATGAAATGCCTTCTGCCTCTGTCCCTTAAGTTTGGGACATGTATCTTCTGTGGAGTCTAGAGTTGCTCCATCTCCGGTGATGTTTGGCAACTTTAAAGGTGCCATACTATAATGTTTGTAATGTAAAATGGTATAGTCATTTTGGACAACATTTTGGCAATTTCTTAAAAAGTTAAACATACACACGCACAAAGTTAAACATACACCCACCATATGATGCAGCAGTTCTATTCCTAGGAATTTACTTAAGAGCAAAAATGAAAATGTGTGTCCATGTAAAGATTGTATGCACATGTTCAGAGCAGCATTATCGATGATTACCAAAATTGTAAATAACTCAGATGCTTCTCAACTGGAGAATGGTTAAACAAATTGTGGTACATTGAAACGGTGAAATACTTTCAGCAATAAAGGGAAGTGAACTATTGAAACATGTAACAACACGAATGACTCAAAATAATTATGCTGAGTTGAAAAGCGGGACAAAGAGTATGTACTAGATGATTCCATTAATATAAAATTCTAGGAAATGTCAGCTAATATAGAGTGACAAACATATGACAGCTTCAAGGATATTTTGAAGTAATATTGTCTCCCTTTTTTCAGAGGACAAATACAAGGGCTTAGAGCTTGGAGGAGTCGTGTGATCAGGTTGGCAACTAGCTGAGCAAGTGTCTGCATCTCATAAGTCTCTCCTTGTTTAAGAGCCTGTGAAAGGACAGTTAGGATACTCTACCTCATTGTTTTGTGAGATTGATTGAATGATTTTAAAGATTTTATTTATTTGACAGAGAGAGACACAGCAAGAGAGGGAACTCAAGCACGGGGAGGGGCAGAGGGAGAGGGAGAAACAGACTCCCTGCTGAGCAAGGAGCCCAAAGAGGGCTTGATCCCAGGACCCTGGGATCATGACCTGAGACCAAGGCTGATGCTTAATGACTGAGCCACCCAGGCTCCCCCATTTTGTGAGATTTGGATGAGGTTAGGTACGTGTACAAATAAGGTATCAATATTGCTACATTTGGAAAGTAGGGAGCATAGCCTTATTCAGAGAAGATATGCCAGAGAACGACTTCCTTTTTTAGATAATAGTTTTGTAATGTAACTGTTTCAGTTTTATTTAAATTAAAAGCTCTCTTGGCATTTGTTTTCTGATATCTTTCAGTTTGTAACTAGAGTCTGTTCTAAGTTAAAAGAGGTGAAGACTTAAATTTTTAATATCTTAAAAAAAACACAAAGACATTCACCGGCTTGAGAAACTCTGAGGTCATTGGTTGTTAAATAACTTATGCATAGCTGATGCACCAGGAAACTTGAAGCTTTACTTTATGGCATCTTCTACTTTTTTCCTCTTGAAAATATTTTGGAAGGTTTTGCTTATATTTCTGTTGAACTGTGGGCTGCTAGAGCATTTGTTGAGTCAAAAGAGGAAATGTCAAAGGGTTTTTCTCTGAACTTTCAAGTTGAGGAGAGACTCCTATGTGCTTCCAGAGCTTCCTCTTCCTCCCCCCTTTCTTTCTGCTGGGAGTGAGCTCCTTGGGGAAAGGCTCAGCTGAGAGGAAGTGGCAGAGAGGGAGCAGAACACATGATGCTTTTATGCCAAAATGGGAAGAGAGCCAGGTTTGCTAGAATTCCAATGGAATTTTCCAAAACTTGAAGAGTACATTGTATTTCTGCTCACCATCAGTGGATATAAGTAAACAATTTTTTTAAAGATTTTATTTATTTATTTGAGAGAGACACAGTGAGAGAGAACACGAGAGGGGAGAAGGTCAGAGGGAGAAGCAGACTTCCCGTCGAGCAGGGAGCTTGATGTGGTACTCGATCCCAGGACTCCGGGATCATGACCTGAGCTGAAGGCAGTTGCTCAACCAACTGAACCACCCAGGTGCCCATAAGTAAACTTTTTCTAAACAGAGTAATGAGATAGTGAAGGAATTATTTTGATATTCTCAGATTAAAGACGTCATCTCTGAGTATTTTGAACTTTTCAAGACAAGATCTAGTGCTATTGTTTCCATATGAACAGACTTAGGAGTAAAATTAGTATACAGCTGTGGTATGAATATATTGTAAAAGATGGCTAATTTAAAAATGAAAAACAGTAATTATAGGGATATGTAATGTTCTGTAACTTTTAAGTACTGAAGTTTCAAACTATATTAAGTGGATGCTGTATAGGAACATGATAGGGGACCCAAGGACATTGCTGTTTCTGTTTTGACCTTCTCATTTATAGATGGGGAAGCTGAGGTTCCAGAGACTATGTGAATTGGGCAGGGTGGCGAGTGAGGCAGAAGCAGAACCTTTTGCCTCCAGGTTGAGGCTGATAACCTTTGCTTTAAATACTTAATTGTTAAGAGTGGTTGCATCATTTTTATACTAGTTTATCACAAACACACAAATTCATTGTCTTGGGGAAGATTGTTTTTCTAATGTTACTTGTTCCCTTGTTTATGTTCTGAATGCTTAATGAAGCCTCTTTTCCTGAAAAATAGAGTGATAAACCTGGTCTACATGGTCTGACATTGAACGTTGTAAATAAGCATAGTCTGAAATATTCTTGACTTATTAATTGGATTTTGGAAGAAGTTCCTTGTGTGGGTGAATATGTCTAAAGTGCTAGGAATTGGGTGCTTCCAACCCAGTAATATACAGGAAACTAAGAAGTTACCTACTTTTCCCTGCAGACCTCCATGTTTGCTTCTCCACATAGGCCATAGAACCTGGACTTCCCATTTATGGCACTCACCACACTTGTACTATTTAATGTTGGTCTTTAATATGTGTGCTTCAAGGGCGCCTGGGTGGCTCAGTGGGTTAAAGCCTCTGCTTTCGGCTCAGGTCATGATCCCAGGATCCTGGGATCGAGTCCTGAATCGGGCTCTCTGCTCGGCAGGGAGCCTGCTTCCCTTCCTCTCTCTCTGCCTGCCTCTCTGCCTACTTGTGATCTCCGTCTGTCAAATAAATAAATAAATAAACCTTTAATATGTGTGCTTCAAGAGAGCTGAGACTAGCTTTTATTCACAGCTCCTCACTGGCTTCAAGTGCAGTGCCAAACCTGTTCAGTAGGTACTCAATATTGGAGACCAGAAGACAGGGAAAGATAGCTCAGAGAAACTGTGAAAAGCACAGTTTAACAGCCTTAGAGAATATCCAGTCTACCTTAGTTCCTTTATAAAGATTTACAGTTTACAAAGTGCTTTCTTAGACCTCTGTGCTTTTGTAATGCATGTAATGAGTTGCCAGGACATGGTCAAAATCTACTTTCCTGAACACCAGTTTTACCCAGGATTCTTCTCTTATCCAAACAAAACATGGGTTATGTGATAGAGTGATATATGAAATTGATATACAATTTTTAAGATAAAGCTGACAACTTCAAAGGGTATCCTGAGATCTTGATGAGATTTAAGAATGCTCTGTGATTTATTTCCCTCTGCTTTGGGGGCACTTTGATAGAAAACTTGAGAATCATGGTCATTTCATCTGTATTGCAGCCTTGTTTAAAACATGGCAGTATCTTCATTTTCTGTAAAAGGTGAAAGAACTTGCTGATATCCTCCAACCAACCATATGTCTATGGCTTGGATATAAAGATTATTCTGCCACCCAGCCCCTTACTATATAGTATGACTTCTACTCTTTTGGATTTTCCCAAAAAGATCACTTGGGTTTCATTTAGCTTCTTTAGGAACATTAGCTAAATAATACTTTATTGATTGTGGAGAATGAGTGCATTTCCAAGAGTGATCAGTTTTACTTTCAGAACATAGTCTCCCTTGTCAAGGGCAGGAATTTTAACCACCCTTCCAATCAGACCTTTAGTATGCACCAACAGGGAGTCTGAGACTTGAACAAAAACGTAGTATACAGGTGACTCCTGGGTAGAGTTAAGTAGATGAAACTTTGCCTTCTCTGTTATCCTCTGCATACTTAAACCTTTGATATCTAACCAAAAGGGGTTTTCTCTTTTTACCCAAAAGGGGTAAGTGGAAACAATGAAGCTTGCGGGGGTTGGGGGGGAGGCAAACAATCTGAATGTAAATCCTAGATCCATCACTTACTTGCTCTGTGACCTTAGACGAGTCACCTGTATTTCTTATTTTAAATGGAGTTATTAACTCCTTCTTTACAAACAGTAAGGTCAAGTGGGCAATGCTTCTGTTCCCAGATCTGGCAAGAAGTACACACCTAACAAATGTTAGGCTCTGCTTTTTTGCTCTTTTCCCCCTAGTTTCCCTTTCTTCCTTTTTGAGTTAGCAGTAATTTTATTTCTTTTTAAATTAGTTTCAGAGGTAGAATTTAGTGATTCATCAGTTGCATATAACACCCAGTGCTCATTACATCATGTGTCCTCCTTTTTTTTTTTTTTTTTTAAGATTTTATTTATTTGTCAGATAGAAAGCCCAGGAGCGAGCACAGGCAGACAGAGAGGCAGGCAGAGGCAGAGGGAGAAGCAGGCTCCCTGCCGAGCAAGGAGCCCGATGTGGGACTCAATCCCAGGATGCTGGGATCATGACCTGAGCCGAAGGCAGCTGCTTAACCAACTGAGCCACCTAGGCGTCCCATCACGTGTCCTCCTTAATGTCCATCACCCAGTTGCCCCATCCCGCTACCCACCTCCCCTCCAGCAATCCTCAGTTTGTTTCCTAGAGTTAAGAGTCTCTTACAGTTTTCCTCCCTCTCAATTTTCATCTTATTTTATTTTTCCTTCCCTTCCTCTATGTTCATCTGTTTTACTACTGGGTATTTATCCAAAGGATATAAACATAGTGATTTGAAGGGACACATGTACCCCAATGTTTATAGCAGCAATGTCCACAGTAGCCAAAATATGGAGAGAGCCCAGATGTCCATTGACAGATGAATGGATAAAGAAGATATGGGATATATATATATATATATATATATATGAAGATGTGGGAGATATATATATGTATATACACACACACACACACACATATGTATATACATACATGTATGTGCACAATGGAATATTAGCCATCAAAAAGAATGTAGGGGCGCCTGGGTGGCTCAGTGGATTAAGCTGCTGCCTTCAGCTCAGGTCATGATCTCAGGGTCCTAGGATCGAGCCCCAAATCAGGCTCTCTGCTCAGCGGGGAGCCTGCTTCCCCCTTCTCTCTGCCTGACTCTCTGCCTACTTGTGATCTCTCTCTCTGTCAAATAAATAAATAAAATCTTAAAAAAAAAAAAGAATGAAATCTTGCCATTTGCAATGACATGGATAGAAATAGAGGATATGCTAAGTGAAACAAGTCAGAGAAAGATACCATATGATTTCAGTCATGTGAAATTTAAGAGTTAACAGTAATTCTTAATCCCAGCTATATAGTCAAAATGGGAATAAAAATAGAAAATACCTGTGACACCACACCAGAGACTGTAATTTAATTGATTTGGGATGAAACTTGGCTATGAGCAGTGAGCGAGGGGTGGATGGAAAAAAAAACTATTAAAAATGACCTCTTGGGACATTCAGTGCCGCCACTCTTTGCCAACGTTTGTCTTTAGCCGAGCATGAAGCAATCAAGTAGCATAAGGACTATGCTATGCATTCCCTTCTATTCTTTCTTCCCTCTTGGAGCATGCTCTGCCTTTATTGTTCACTGAGGTTTTCCCAAGTCTAGGTCAGAAAAGGAAGCTGTTTTGGGGAGGTCAAGGCAGGGGTGAGTTGAATGACCAGCATTCCATGTTGCTGGAGCTCTTCCCAAATTCTTAAGTTATTTCTTTTCCATAATTTTCTTCCATGAAGGAACCCTCCTTCCCACATGAGAAAAGCCTTGTTCATAAGGAGAACACAAGGAATAATGACCAAGGGGCTGGGCCTTTGGTTCTGCTTAGGCTCCTGAGCACATTAGTACCCATTTTATTCACACTTCCTTCTTTCTCTTTAGTTCCCTACATTATTTTGGAGTTCAAAAATGTAGGATTAACAGGTATTACTTATCCTGAATAGCCTAGAAATTGAGTTTTTCTATAAAGTTTGAAGAGACTTCATCAGATTTTGACATAGTGGTTCAGAGACAATGGATTTTGAGAACATATGCCAAATATTTGGGTGTATACTTCTATAGTAGGCCTGACCTGATTTGGACAGATTGATCTGTGTAAAATACAAAATACTGTGTCATATGATTAGAATTCTGAGGACTTTTCTTGATTTCTTCCCTTTTTTGGTGGGGGGAGCAGTTATTCTATCATTGAGTAAAGTTCTACTGAAAGTGAGGTGGTAGTTACTCTCAGTGGAATGCTGTTAGGCTACAAATGTGAAGGTGCATAGATATCACCTGATGTGAGTAGATGTGGATGCCCACTCTCTCCAAGTAGGGATAGCAGTATAATGCAGAGATTCTTTAGAATTATTTCCAGAGAAGTCTTGTTAGACATACAGATTTTGATTTATTTTTTTCTGTTTTCATGAGGAATTTAGGAAATGGGCTTAGAAATTCTAAAGTGATTACTTTGATAACACATCACATTTGAGATTCTATAAGTAACCCATGTGGTCAATGTACTTTGGAAACTAACTGAATACTCAGTATGCATGGATCTTGCAACATGGTATAGAGAAGCCTTAAGTTTATATTTTGAACAAGATGGGAGAAAAATAATAGTGGGTGGAAATGGACAAGGGGGTTAGGAGTTTCTTTGAATCAGAGAAGAATACATGTTAAGACATGGTTATCTAGATTCTTATGCTGAACAGATAAGTCCTTACATTATATTGATACTATGGGAAGAGTGGGCTGAATTGGTGTGACTGGAATATATGGGTCTGATTTGTAGAATAATAGGAATGAGAATTTGGACATTGGGAGATGGAGAGGAGAAGTGAGATGGGGGAAATTGGAAGGGGAGACAAACCATGAGAGACTGTGGGCTCTGAGAAACAAACTGAGGGTTTTAGAGGGGAGAAGGTGGGGGGATGGGTAAGCCTGGTGGCAGGTATTATGGAGGGCACAGATTGCATGGAGCGCTGGTTGTGGTGCATAAACAATGAATTTTGGAACACTGAAAAGAAATAAAATAAAATGGAAAAAATTTTTAAATTAAAAAAAAATAGAAGGCTTATAAAAACAATAGGAATGAAGATCTGAAAAGTATTTAGGGGTCAGATGGTGAAGGGTCTTGGATGTCTCCATGAGAAGCTTGGGAAAGACAAGTGTTGTCTTATTGGAAAATTAAGTTTATCCAAGGGAGAACGTTCAAGATGATATGGGTTATGGAAAACAATTTCTTATGGAGAGTAGCTAAATATATTTTCTTTACAGAAAAGAGAAAACCAAAAGGAGATAAAGCAATGACCCTCAAATAAAAGTGGGGTTAGGCTGGGATCTGTGGTTAAGGATAGTAGAGAGGTACATTTTAGAAAGAACTTTCTACCTAGTAAGAATGGTCCTACCATAGAGTATAGATCTTTAGTTTTCTAATCATGTTCTGTGGAAACCCAACATCCTAGGAGGTACTTTAACTGCCACTGTGGGGGAAAGATACATAACAGGTTGGGCCCTGGGTCCTTGTAATGCTGTAGGGAACAAATATCTCACATCTGTTGGGGTTCAGCTTTTGGAGGAGAGAGAGTTCTGCATTAAAAAAAAATGGGGGCACCTGGGTGGCTCAGTCATTGAGTGTCTGCCTTCAGCTCGCGTCATGATCCTAGAGTTCTGGGATTGAGCCCCGCATCGGGCTCCCTGCTCAGTGGAAGCCTGCTTCCGCCTCTCTCTCACTCACCCTGCTTGTGTTCCCTCTCTCGCTGTGTCTCTCTCTGTCAAATAAATAAATAAAATCTTTAAAAAAAAAAAATGACTAGAAGAGGCTGAAGTGAGTCTCCTTAGTCTTTTAACTCTTGATTTTAAGGTATTCTAGTTGAACTAGGTAGAACACCTTTGTGTTGGTTAAAGAAGGAATTCCTGTTTTGTTTGTGAGATTGCAATATTAAAATCAATAGGTTTCCTATAAGATTTTGTAAGCAGTGGAGCAGAACATTGCAAAAGTTCAGTTGTTCAGGATGTAGGATACAGTTTCATATGCTATTAATGACAATGAGATTTTTCTGACCAATCCACAAAAATACCTATTAAAATGCTGATTTTAATTCATAAAATAGTGGTATAAAGATTTATAGAAAACAGTAGTGCTGTGGTAGTCATAATGAAATAAAACAAAAAAATTGGAGAAGTTCCTTAAAGGATGACAAAGTTGTAGAAATTCTAAAGGGAATTTCTAAATACTTTCAGGGACTTTATAGGTTTGAAATACTGGCTCTTCAGTCTTGCTAAGTTAAGAGTAAGGGGTTTTCGGGTGCCTGGGTAGCTCAGTGGGTTAAAGCCTCTGCCTTTGGCTTGGGTCATGATCCCAGAGTCCTGGGATCGAGCCCCACATCCGGCTCTCTGCTCAGCAGGGAGCCTGCTTCCCCCTGTCTCTCTGCCTGCCTCTCTGCCAACTTGTGATCTCTGTCAAATAAATAAGTACATTCTTAAAAAAAAAAAAAAAAAGTAAGGGGTTTTCAAGTGTCCATGGACTTGTGTGTTACTTTACCAGGGCTGCCATAACAAAATAGCATAGGCTGTATGGTTTAAACAACAGAAATTTATTTTCTCACAGCCTGGAGGCTGGAAGTCCAAGGTTAAGGTGCTGGCAGGGTTGGCTTCTCCTGAGGCCTCTCTCCTTGATTGGCGGATGGCTACCTTCTTGCTGTTACCTTCCATAGCCTTTTTTGTGTTCCTGTGTTCCTTATATTCACTTTATGTGAATATAACAGTTGGAAATGTATCCCATCCTTTCAAGAATCATCTTTACCCACTAAGTTCATATTGTTTGTAGAAAAATTGATCCCTTTTCGATTGTAATTTGCCAGATTTGGGAATTACTGGGCTAAAAGTGCCTTTCCCGCCATTATAAAGACAAAGATAGAGGAGGAGCATTTATGGGACAAACTCCATCACTCCTGCTCTTTGGAAGTTAATCTAATTAGGGAAAGAGGGTATTTTTGCACTAATTTTAAGATCTTAACCCATCTTAGGTGGAATTTCTTTTAAGACCTACTTTCTTCACTCCCTCCCTTCCTCCCTCCCCTTCCCTCCTTTCATTGTTCCTTCCTTCCTTCCTTTCTTTTGGAGAAAGGCAGAGGGAGAGAGAATCTCAAGCAGAGTCTGTGCTGAGTGCAGGGCCCAACTCAGGGCTTGATCTCATGACACTGAGATCATGACCTGAGCTGAAACCAAGAGTCAGATGCTTAACTGACTGAGCCACTCAGGTGCCCCTTAGGTGGAATTTTTTGCATGACTAATACTTAGATGGAAACTGAAAGGGACCGTAAGAGGTTTGAATAGAATTTAATTTTGTATACTGAAATGGTATTCAAAAATATAAGTTTACAAGGTTTTGTTTTTTTGTTTTTAAGGAGGGGGAGGGCAGGGGCACCTGGGTGGCCCAGTGGGTTAAAGCCTCTGCCTTCAGCTCAGGTCATGATCCCAGAGTCCTGGGATTGAGCCCCGCATCGGGCTCTCTGCTCAGCGGGGAGCCTGCTTCCTCCCCTCTCTCTCTACCTGCCTCTCTGCCTACTTGTGATCTCTGACTGTGAAATAAATAAATAAAATCTTTAAAAAAAAAAAAAAAGGAGGGGGAGGGCAGAGGGAGAGAGACTCTTAAGCAGGTTCCATACCCCATGTGGAGCCTGATGCAGGGCTTGATCCTACAACCCTGAGATCATGACCTGAGTGGAAATCAAGAGTCAGACACTTAACTGACTGTGCCACCCAAGTGCCCCAACTTTTGAAGGTGTTTTTAAGAAACTGATTTTATAGGGGCGCCTGGGTGGCTTGGTTGGTTAAGCGTCTGCCTTCGACTCAGGTCATGATCCTGGAGTCCCAGGATCGAGTCCCACATCAGGCTCCCTGCTCGGCAGGGAGTCTGCTTCTCCTGCTGACCTCTCTCCTCTCATGCTCTCTCTGTCTCTCAAATAAATAAATAAAATCATTTAAGAAACTGATTTTATTACAAGAAAAGTAGTTAAGTTTGTTCCTCCAGCTGACTTTTAACAGTCTTGGCAGATATTTCCAAGCCAGTTAGTAAAATGTTATACTAAGGTCTTTATATTTTGTTCACTTGTTTTACATCCATACTGTATCCCAGGGACTCTGCTTAAGTTTCTGAAATGTTGCAAGCTACTTTAATACATAGTAAAATAGAGATCTTTCTCTGTCCCTCTTCCCTTTCCCTCTCTCCCCTCTCTCTGTCTCTCTCTGTCATTTTGGAGCCTCTGTGGTGGAATCTGTTTATGTTGTTACTTTGCTTAGAGAAACTTCAAATCTGGGTGAATCCATGTAGCTGAAAAATTAGTTTAGATTTTAAAATCAGATCATAACATGCTCTTAAGGAATCACATGTATTGAGTACAGCCATTTAAGACCCAGTGTAGGCCAAGCCATAAAGAGTAATAGATGATCCATTTTATTTTGTTGCCTCATATGCCTAATAAACCATAACATTTATGTGAAAGTATCATTCACAATGTACTAGTCATTGATCACGTAAACTTATTTTTAGAATACCTCTGACATATCGCATTGTAAACTACATATGCCTTTTTAAAATTTTTTTAAATTTTTTAAATTTCAGTGTACCAGAATTCATTGTTTATGCACCACACCCAGTGCTCCATGCAGTATGTGCCCTCCATAATACCCACCACCATGCTCACCCAACTTCCCACCCCCCGCCTTGTAACTTCTGTCACAGTAAGAAATCTAGCCCCTTCAAAACCCTCAGATTGTTTTTCAGAGTCCATAGTCTCTCATGGTTCATCTCCCCCTCCAATTTCCCTCAACTCCCTTCTCCTCTCCATCTCCCCATGTCCTCCATGTTATTTCTTATGCTCCACAAATAAGTGAAACCATATGATAATTGACTCTCTCTGCTTGACTTATTTCACTCAGCATAATCTCTTCCAGTCCCATCCATGTTGATACAAAAGTTGGGTATTCATCCTTTCTGATGGAGGCATAATACTCCGTAGTATATATGGACCACATCTTCCTATCCATTCATCTGTTGAAGGGCATCTTTTTATATTTATTGTGAAGGATGAAAAAAATCTTTGTTTTTAATTTTAAATTATTCAGATTTATGATTTAAAGACTATAAATATTAGCATTATGAATTTTCACATTTAAAAAAGCTTAAAATACATATTAAGGGGCGCCTGGGTGGCTCGGTGGGTTGGGCCTCTGCCTTCAGCTCAGGTCATGATCTCAGGATCCTGGGGTTGAGCCCCGCCTCCGGCTCTCTGCTCAGCGGGGAGCCTGCTTCCCCCTCCCCCTTTGCCTGCCTCTCTGCCTACTTGTGATCTCTCTGTTAAATTAAAAAAATATATATATATTTTTTAAAAAGTTATATTCTCAAGGGAAAGCACTTCGTGCTCCCAAATTTCTCTCCATGGTGTTCATTTCATTACCTTTCCCTTAGGGAGGAGTTTAAATCTAATTAGTTTGTTTGCAAGTGGCCTTCATATGAGCAAATTTTTAATCACTAACAGAGATGGCATGCATTCTAAAGGCACGTATTACTCCTTCCCTTGATTACACACTCAGCTAACAACCTGTATTTGTTGAATACCGGGTTGGTACAGAGCAGTCTACCAGGTGCATGATAGGATATTAAAAGGGATACAAGATATTGACCTTGCCCTTTAGGTATTTAACAGTACAGTGAGGTACTTACAAGTGTGAACTCTGGGGCCAGAGTGCTTAGATTCATATTCCAAATGCACCACTTCCTCGTTGTAAGATTTTAGGCAAGTTACTTGGTTCTGTGTCCCGTTTTCTTCATCTATTAAGAAGAGGCTAATAAGAATTCTTATGTCATAGGGTACATTAAATGGCATTAATACATGTAAAGCATTTGAACTGTTCTGGTACATAGCAAGTACTCATTAAGTGGTAGCTGCTGTAATAATAATCACCATAGGGATCATAGACAAAATACTGAAATTAGAACCAAGGTAGCACATAATTAAATTCCACAATGAATGATGAAAGCAAACTGAAGCATCTCATATCACCACTTTAAATTGGCTGCCTATTCCATATGTTTTCTTGCCCCCATGTCAGCCACCAATTTACTGTATTAGAAATGGAAAAAGAAAAGAAAAACATAAAAATCATGAACTATTTAAGGAAGCTTTGACTAAAACTCCCAAGTATGTCTTTTGCAAGTCTTACCTCCCCAACTCGGGATGCTCCTTCTCACTCCCAAAATTGGATCTATTCACTTCATGTTCTCTATTACCTGAAAATTTGGCAGTTGAAGACTTGAGTGAACAGCATTCTCATTTATCTTTTAGGGGTGTTAAGGTCTGATGAGTCATTTGTACCTTAGAATTGTAATCAGATTCTTTTTCATTGAGCATCTGGCCAGAAATCAGATATAATGAAAGAATGGGAATTTGTTGTTTGGGAGAGAAATGAGTAATTTTGAAATACAGAATGTTTTATTTCCTCTCTTAAAAAAAGCTTGCAGTGGGGGTGTTGGGCAGCATGACATCATTAGGCATGGGAATGGGAGAAGGGACAAAGAAATAATGGTATATCACAACATACTTAATCTCACCTTTTAAGGATTTTATTTATTTTATGTATTTGAGAGAGAGAGAGAGAGCTCAAGCAGGAGCTCAAGGGGAGCAGAGGGGGAGAATCCAAGCAGACTCAGTACTGAGCACAGAGCCCATTATTATTTCTGTAATGGGAAAGTGAAGAGGCCAAATGTGTGTAGGTGAGGGTATGCTGCCTGAAGAAAAGAGGGAACTAGCAGAAGATGAGATTGGCCAACTGGTATTTCAACTTTCTAACTGAAAAGTCAGAATTCTTTTTCTAGGAGAGAAATATTTTTCTTCAGTACTACCTTATAATGCATAGGTCATCACAAATTTATTTTTTGTTTTGTTTTGATTTGTGTTAAGCTAATATTATAACATGTCATGCTTTAAAAAATGAATTAAATCAAGTTCTTATTTATTTCAAATTTGAAAACTTTCTACTTTGAAAGTTATTTTAGATGACTGGCTCTCTTAGCAATTTATGTCTGATACCATAGCCTAGCTCTCTATTAAATGTTGTAATAATGTGTTCTGTGGGCCTTGAGTTTTGAAAGGGAAGAAAATCTTCAGAGCACTCTATTTTTCATCCTGACCTGGGTACCTAGTACCTTAATCCCTTTCTACTTTTTCAGTTCACTTCTTACGTGAGAAGATGTTATTTTTCTCCCTATCTGTGTTACTGTGTAGAAAGTAAATTGGGAGATCATGAGAAGCTTGACTGAAATTTTCACACAAACATATTTTGTAAAACCAGAGTTAATTGTGTATAAAATTTCTATGTGGTTTTTCAGGCAACTCTACTTATGGGGTGTGTGTGTGTGTAGGTGTGTGTGCACGCATGCGTGAAGAAATTCAGAATCACTACCACGTGCTACAGTTTTGAATTTAGAATGAATGGATTTTCTTTAAAGTGATGTTTAATGATAATATATAGCACAAATAAAGATTTATAAATCAGAAAAAAAATTTAAAAGAACTCTATTTATCTATATCTGATATAGATAATGGACCACAATATAAATCCTTATAAAACTGTATAACTTAAGCACCCATTGTATCTTTTCCAGTGGCTGCCATATCCAGGTGAATTTCTCTTTAAAGATTGTGTTTTAACTTGTGCTTCATAAAGGTTTTTTTTAAATATAATATCTCTGCCATCAAGTTGAAAACAGTATCTCCTGATTAATTAATACTGAAAATACTTAGAAAAGGTTTATGTGAATATTTTTTTATTTCTAAATTCACCATTTTGATACAGATACCCATGGTTTTCTTCTGTGTTTACATGCAGCCAGGAGCTATGGGCGGAGACGAGGTAAATTTTTTTTAATGAGATCTTTTGCTTGCCAAATTGTGAGTAAATATGAGTGTGTGCGTGTTTATATTGTGTGTGTGTAAAACAATAATTATTGTATGGTATGATGTTCTAGCTTATTTTAGGAAAATAATTCTCACCACTTTTATTATAGTTATTTTTTGTTGTTAGTTGGTAGTTGGTTCTTTTAATTCTAATATAGACATAACAAAGACTATTTCTACCTGGAAATTTTTGTTACATGGTTTATTATGAATGATCTTGAGAGAATAAAAGCCAAGCATACATATATTTTTGTCCTTTATCTGCAGTGTTCTTTTCATACTACTTAGAACGCAAAAGCTAGATCTTAGAGGGCATTTCTTGATCTTAGTAGGTTGACTGGTGAATTCTTCTGTGTAATATCCAGAGGCAGATTTACCTTGAAGCTAAAGAAGCCTGAGTTTCAAGGGGACCCCCTCCAAGCTCTTAACCTTATCTTTGTGTTCTTTTTCTTGATGTGGATCCCCAACTTGTATAGGCTCTAAGCCCCATAAAACTTGCATTTTCTCCTGATCACACCCGAACAAAATAATGTTGCTTTTATTTGTGTAATGCTGTTCATTTCGATATCTGTAGTTCATTCAAATAACTTTTTCAAGTAGTAGGCTAAACCTAATGTAGTGTTCCAAAGGAATATGAGATTTAGGGTCAAAGACCTAGGTTGTAATCACTGCTTTATTACTTCTATCTGGTATCATCATGTGTAAATCATGAAGTAGTAAAACCAATCTTGTCTAAGATTGTTAGTGAAATTATAGTGTAAAAAATGGGAGAGAAAAACCTTTTCATGTACACTAAAAGCATTCCACAAATGTAAGTTGCTTTGAAAGTACTCACTTTCATTTCTTTTTTTAAAAAGATTTTATTTTTATTTATTTGAGAGAGAGTAGGGGAAGGGGCTGAGGGGGAGGGAGAGGGGGATAAGCAGACTCTGTGCCGAGCGCACAGCCTAATGTGGGGCTCAATCTGACAATCCTGAGACCATGACCTGAGCCAAAACCAAGAGTTGAACTCTTAACCAACTCAGCCAGCCAGGCACCCCAAGTTCATAGTATTTTCTTATTTATTCTACCGTAAATATTTGTTGAGTGGATGAAAATTGGCAGAATCTAGTATGTATTCAAATTACTACTCAAAACTTCTTTCATGGTGGAATCATATTGTCAGTTTTGTTTTCAAATCATGGTGAAGAAAAATATTTGTGTAGTTGGTTATTTTTAAGCTATGGAAATAAATAGCATTTAATATTTTTAACCTTACTGTTTTTTAATTGAAAGTATAGGCAATAATACTACTAAAAATCATTTTGTACTATACATATAATTTTTCATGTTGCTATAAAATTGGTTACTCTTGGGAAGGGGTAAGGAATGGACAAATTTACACAGAAAATAGACACCATCTGGAAGATAGATAGCAGGGACTAGCCTCTCCTCTTCTTACACACTGATCAGTTACCACATCTTGTCGAGATTTTTCCTTTAGTGTCTCGGGCCTCATCCTTCCCTTTTCATTTCTGTTGTTTTTCACTTCTTTTGTCTTTTTCTTTCTGAAACATCATTTAGTCCATGTCGTCGTCCTCTATTAAGTATCTCCATCATTAGCCTTCTCCCTGTTTCACCGGCCTCATCATCTCCGTTTTTCCCATCTCACCTTCCCCTAACTAGTCTGTGTACTTTCCCACAGTCTGGCCATTGCACGCATGTACTGGCCTCCCTTCCTTTCATTTACTTACCTAACACCTATCGTTGGTTTGTGCATTTAAGCCAAAAAGCCTTATCTCTCCCATGAAGCCTTGCTCAGTGGCTTTGCAGGCAGTGTTTTCCTCTGCTTCTATTGCCTTTACATTCTTCTTGTTTTTTCTGTATGCTCTGATTCTTCAACTGGAGATAAGTTCATTGAAGACAGTTGTATCTTGTGCCTACATATAATTAGCTCTTATTAAATGTTTAGTGAAATAAGTCAACTGGAGAAAGACAACTATCACATGATCTTCCTGATATGAGGAAGTGAAGATGCACCGGGGGTGGGGGTTAAGGTGGTAGGAAAAGAAAAAATGAAACAAGATGGGATCGGGAGGGAGACAAACCAAAAGTGACTCTTAATGTCATAAAACAAACTGAGGGGGGTGGGGGGAAGAGGGGTTGGGAGAGGGGGGTGGGGTTACATTATATGTTTAAATTAAAAAAAAGCTTAAATAAAAAAATAAATAAATAAAATAAAAAAAATGTTTAGTGATGAGGATTGTTTTTGAAGTAACATCCTACATCTATGCAGACCAGAGTTTGGCGTCATATATTTTTTTTAAAGAATTTATTTATTTCTTTGTCAGAGAGAGAGAGAGAGAGCACAAACAGGCATAGTGGCAGGCAGACACAGAGGGAGAAGCAGGCTCCCCACTGAGCAAGGAGCCTGATGCAGGACTCAATCCCAGGACCCTGGGATCATGACCTGAGCTGAAAGCAGACACCTAACCAACTGAGCCATCCAGGTGCCCTGGCATCATTTTTTTTTTCTTCAATGGGACTTTATTTTTTTAATTTCTTTTCAGTGTACCAGAATTCATTGTTTATGCACCACACCCAGTGCTCCATGCAATACGTGCCCTCCATTATACCCACCACCAGGCTCACCCAACTTCCTACCCCCTGCCCCTTCAAAACTCTCAGATTGTTTTTCAGAGGCATCATATTTTTAAAAATTATTTTACTTTTACAAATCACAGTATATTAAGTACCAGACACCAGGAATATTAAGATCACCTATAATTTCTAAGTGCCTAAAAAAATTACTCTTCCTGTTTCTGTGTTACCTTCCCCCTATTAATTTGTAAAGTTTGACTTAATTGTTTTCACAAGCATGGTCATCTTTGCATCAAGTGTTAGGCTAAACACAGCCTAGAATGATTTGGTCCCTTCTCTCTGTAAGTCTGCAGTTCTGTAAGTCTGCAGATGAAGAAGATAATGAGAGAGAAAGAGACAGAGAGAGAGTGTATGTGTGTGAGAGAGAGAGAGCGCGCGCACAAGCGAGAATATTAAAAGACTGAAGGTTGACTTTTTGTAATGAGAAAAGAACAGATAGAAGATTTTTGTTCCATGTCTTTATTTAGTCTTCTATTCCCAAAGGTGAAAAAGAAATCATCTTCCGTAAATATGGTGACATAGCATGTGAGATGGGGCACGGGTACCTCATATCTTCTCTCATTTCCTAAAGCATACTCATCTGGGCCACTGCATAGTATACACTTGATGAATTGGCAGATTTCCTCATGCTCATTTATTTGTATAATCAGGGGTTATATTATTGCTTGACTTCTTTCCCCCAAACCTGGGGCTCAGGTCATAATCTCAGGGTCCTGGGATTGAGCCCCACATCGGGCTCTCTGCTCAGCAGCGAGCCTGCTTTCCCTTCTCTCTCTGCTTGCCTCTCTGCCTGCTTGTGATCTCTCTCTCTGTCAAATAAGTAAATAAAATCTAAAAAAAAAAAAAGCTTCAAGGTGAGATTGGCATGACCAGATGCTTGTTGCATATGTCCCTGAGTATATGCATTGGGAGCCAGCTGGAGAGGAGAAATTTGCAATGAAAATGGCCTGAGCTGCCCTAATGAACCTTTCTTAAATAAAAGGGAAGACTCCTAGACAGAGATATATCAGGCTTTCGAAAGAGGGTTTTTCATGATCAAGTGACGAAAACAGGAAAGAACCTGGACATCAGCTAGAGGCTTAGCTGGGGATACAAGTATTGAAGAGTAGATCTTGGCAAACCAAGTACTTCTAGTAGTGTAGTAAGTTGAAACAGTAGTAGGGAGACAAACCAAAAGAGACTTTTAATGTCATAAAACAAACTAAGGGGGCTGGGGGGGAGGGGTGTTGGGAGAGGGTGGTGGGGTTACATTATATGTTTAAATAAAAATAAAAAAATAGTAAAAAAAAAATATATATATATATAAAAGGCAAGGAAAATATAAAAGATCTTTTTAAACAATGTAAATGAGCAAATACAAAGAATGATCAGTTATTTTACTATTGGAGTTACTGTTGGGTTAGAGTTACTATCGTAAAACATATACTTCTGTGTATATTTAATCCATAAAAATCTACTGACATGATATGAGGTATTAATCTTAGTTTAATAACAATGATTCAAAAAATCCAATGAAACAAACTTATATGCCAAGTTGAAGTTGGATCTTTATGCCAAAAGCCTTCCTGAGGGTGGAGGGATCACACATATCCGTGAGACTGTGATACAAACATCTCATTCTGGGACGCCTGGGTGGCTCAGTTGGTTAAGCGGCTGCCTTCGGCTCAGGTCATGATCCCAGCGTCCTGGGATCGAGTCCCACATCGGGCTCCTTGCTCAGCAGGGAGCCTGCTTCTCCCTCTGCCTCTGTCTCTGCCTGTGCTCTCTCGCTCTCTCTCCCTCTCTCTCCCTCTCCCTCTGACAAATAAATTTTAAAAAATCTTTAAAACAAACACAAACAAACATGTCATTCTGCTAATTCAAACCCAGTTACATGAGTTTTCTTGTCTAAAGGAATGGTTGGTCCCTCAATGAAATGTGGGCAGCTGAGGAAATTTCTGACTGTTCGTGGCTATATTATCTGAAATGTTACTCCTTATAGTAATATGGAAATTTGAGCACAGGAAATGGTGGGAGAATAAGATCACACTTTTTTGCTTTTGCAAGAAGTTGGCCTAGAAGGTCTTAAACAATGATGAAGGGGGTCTGGGATGTCCACCCTAATTTTATTTATTAAGAATTTGTGTGCTTATAATCAGGTCAGATGCTGTACTGGACTCTAGGTGTGTTCTGTCTCCCTATACAGTGTCCATTCTAGTAGAAGAGAGACAATAAGTGAAACAAACATTTCCATATTCAGTAATTGTGAAAAGTACTAGGCAAGAAAAATGGGAGGTTCCCTCTGACCTACAGTGGTTTTCTCTGAAAAGATATTTAAACTGAAACCCAAAGGATGGAAAGACAGGTATCTTTAAAGGAGAATTTTTATTGTGCAAACTTTCAAACATACACAAAAATAGAATAGTTTATTGAGCTATCTAGCCATCAGTTACCTTCATTTTTGCCAATCTTGTTTTATATGTTCCCTCTTTTTTCTCCCTTAGTCTGTTTTTTTTTTTAAAGATTTTATTTATTTATTTGAGAGAGAGAGAGAGAGAGCATGAGAAGAGGGAGGGTTGTAGGGAGAAGCAGACTCCCTGCCAAGCAGGAGCCCGATGCTGGACTTGATCTCAGGACTCCAGGATCATGACCTGAGCTGAAGGCAGTCCTTAACGAACTGAGCCACCCAGGTGCCTGCCCCCACCCCCGCCTTAGAATGTTTTAAAGGGAATTGCAGATATTAAAAGACAGCTATTTTAAGAGGCTTGAGGCAAAGTATTGATAGATGCTGCAACATTGATAAAATTTGAAAACATTATACTAAGTGAAAGAAGACAATTATAAAAGATTATGTATTGTATGAGTCCACTTTTATGAAATGTCCTTTCTGTTGACACGGAAAGTAGACTAGCCTTTGCCTAGGCCTGAGAGAGTTCAAGGAAAATGGAGAGTGGCAGCTAATGGGTTAAATGGATGAGTTGTATGACATGTGAATTATATCTTCATAAAGCTTTTATTTAAAAATTGGGGGATAGGTGTGAGGCCTGAAAGGACTTTGTGTATTTGAGGAAATAGAGACCAGAATGACTGAGCTTGGTAGGAGAAAGAGGAGGGTGTATTAAGATGAAGCTGAAGGACGGAAGGAAATATGATCTTGCTGCACTTTAGCTCCCGGTAAGGATTTTGAATGTGGTCCAAGTACAAGAGGAAATCTATGAATGTTTTAAAGTAGAGTCATATGATCAGATTTATGTTTTTAAAAGAGGACTCTGGCTACCACTGTTTAAAGTGAAGTGAGGGGGCGCCCGAGTGGCTCAGTGGTTAAGCCTCTGCCTTTAGCTCAGGTCATGGTCTCAGGGTCCAGGGATCAAGCCCCGCATCGGGCTCTCTGCTCAGCGGGGAGCCTGTTTCCTCCTCTCTCTCTGCCTGCCTCTCTGCCTACTTGTGATCTCTGTCTGTCAAGTAAATAAATAAAATCTTAAAAGAAAAATAAAGTGAAGTGAGAAGAGAAGTGGGTTGTCTAGTTCAGAAAGAAAGTAGCAGTAGTCTAGGCAAGAGAAGATGGTGTTTTAGCATAGAGTGATGGCAATAGAGTTGGAAAGAAATGAACAAATGGAAGATATATTCTAGAGGATAGAATGAATCTTTTTTAATGACATTAAACTGAAGAATTGAATGTGGGAAGTAAATAAGAAGGAAGACTCAGAATAATGTTCAGCTTCTAGCTTGAGCAGTTGGGCGAATTGTGTGATGCCACATATTGAAATGGGTCTGGGAGAGAATATGCTCATGGTGGATGTCAAGAGTTCATTTAAAAACACATTAAGTTTGTGATGCCTAAGAGAGACCCACGTAGTAATGCCATGTAAAGCGCACTTTAATATTTGTATATTAAGGTTTTGTGAAAGATTTTTGTGTAATAAAAGGAATTCTGCTCCCAGAGATTTGAAAACCATTCATCTAGTTCAAATCTCTCATTATGTATATGAGACTTAGATGTGTGAGATGTTTTGTCCAAGGTTACAGAGTAAAGCTGGGACCTGACTGTCCTGACTTTCAGGCAATTTTCTTTTCCTTAGGGAAGTTGTGCCTCACAAACCATTTAAAAAAAAACAAAAAACAAAAAACAAAAAAACCCCGAAACTCCCAAAGCAACTAATTTCTGAGCTACTTGCAAAAACTGAGATGATGAAAATGGTCAGCCTTGGAATGGAATGGGCCAGAGGTATGCTGAAACTGCTGGATTGACCACAGAGTCTTTGGTGGGAGCTTAGAGGTGAGGCCTGAGCCACTTTGGCACCCCATCCTGGCCAGTGGGCTTTTGTTTCCCCATCATAAGCTGCAGGAAAGGGAGCCTCCTAAGTAAGCAAGAGTTTTGGACAAGACTTTGTGCTAAGCTCATACTTTGTGGGTTTCTTATTTTGTACTTTCTTTACAAGGCTTTTGTCTCTTACAAAGCATTCAACATAGCTTTAAGTTACCTCTACATTCAGAGATTATTTGTTCAATTACTGGACAAAAAAACCTACATTCTGGTTATTAATTGAAAATAGATATCATAAACCAGACCATTGATGGAAGGGAAAGCCAAATGGCCAAATTGCAGCTGTTGGGAAGTATTCTCCTGCTTCTCTTGAAATACTCAATATGAATATTTTACATGAAAGTGTCAGATTCTAAAGCATACTAATATGCGAGGTATATAAGAATATAATTTTGGGGAAGTAACATGGCTTACCTAAAATGTTTTGGTCTTGGGTGATGTTTTTATTAAAGAAAAGTAGAATGTCAGGGAGATGCTGGCTAGTGAAGTAGCATGCCTCATGGGACACAATTTGGGTATAGCCTCTTCAAGTTTCAGTTTCTAGTAACACATATGTGGAAACTAAAATTTTACTAGTCTTCCCAGGGATGATTTGTCCGGGGCGGGGGGGATGAATTTATACCAACCAAATGAATGCATAAATACTAACCTCATGAGGAACCCTGGACAAACCAAAATACCAATGTTTTAATTTATGTGGATGAAAGTAACAGAAGACAGTTTTAGTGGCTGATTATTTGTCTACTAACTTAGGAGTCACAGTGGTACCTTTTCACAGTAGCAAGGTACTAAATTAATTACTAGAACGATCCAGGAGCTTATAATTAGAGCATAAGGAAATGGGTCGTTTTTAGGCTATGGAAACATCAAATGAACCATTCTGTCCACAGAGGAGTAATCTTAGCAGTATGATAAAATTCTCTTAACTTCTTTTGGTCTACACTTCTGTCTTTTAAATGCTTCCTACAGACTAACTTTTGTTCCATCAGCACTTAAGGCAGTCTTATTACAGTATGGTTGACTAGATTATAGATTTTACATTCTGTTCCTGAGGATATACTTTCTTTAACTTGACTGAACTTGAATGTTTCCCAAGGCTCCATATACTTCACATAATATCACTTTCAGTGGATATCTGCTATAGACAGTTAATTCCATTTTAGTTGCTCTTAAACTTGAGCATAGGGATCACTGGGGAAATTTATTAAAAGTGCAGATTTTCAAATTTGAACCCCTTGCATTCAGATTAAGTAGATCTGGGGATTGGACTCTGAGACCTATAGTCTTTGTTTGGTTGGTTGGTCTTTTTTTATGTTGCCTACGATCTCAAAGAGGTTTTGACTCAAGAATGCCTATCTTGGGGCACCTGGGTGGCTCAGTAAGTTAAGCCGCTGCCTTCAGCTCAGGTCATGATCCCAGGATCCTGGGATCGAGTCCCACATCGGGCTCTCTGCTCATCAGGGAACCTACTTCTCTGGCCTGCCCCCACCAGCCTCTCTGCCTACTTGTGATCTCTGTCTATCAAATAAATAAATGAAACCTTTTAAATAAAAAGAATGCCTGTCTTACTGCCTTTTTTTAAAAGATTTTTTTTATTAATTTGACAGAGAGAGAGAGCACAGGTAGGGGGAGTGGCAGAGGGAGAGGGAGAAGCAGGCTCCCCACCTAGGGGAGCCTGACATGGGGCTTGATCTCAGGACCCTGGAATCATGACCAAAGCCAAAGGTAGATACCTAATGGACTGAGCCACCCAGGCACCTCCTCCCACCCCATAGTCTTAGTTCTTATCCACAGAGAAACATTATGTATGTGTGGATTCTTTGCCGTTTCACTTCCTAGGGCAACTTTATCACTGAAGTCTGTGGTACTCTAAATACTAATAATAAGAAGTTTGGTTTTAAAACCTTGGCAAGTTTCTTAAGTACCCATAACCAATTTTTAAAACTGTCCAAATTTTTACGTTTAACTCTAGCTTTTATTTTCTTTGCCAGAATATTCTGGGAAGCTGTGGTTATATTGGTCATGCACAAAGAAAGTTCTTTGTTCTGGAACATCTTGAATATCTAATTCTTCTCCTCCTTCACGGCTCTTGTTCAAGATTTCCTCATCTCTTGTCTGTACGGTCCCAAATTTCTTCAGACTCTCACCCCATCTCCTCTTTCCCTGGGTGCAAATTGCTGGTGAAAGTGACGGTAGCTATTGTAGGATGTGAGGTAGAGGGAATCACATGGTCATAGGCATCTCAGAAAAGTCATTCTGACAAAATGGAAGATGAATTAGATGGTCTCCAGAAAGTGAGTTTTTTTTTTTTAAGCTAGTATTAGAAGGAAATATTGAACTTGGAAAATGGGGAAATTCCCTATTGCTTTTGTAATATAAAGTATAGAATATAATGTTTGACACATAGAAGCAATAGAAAAGGTCTCAATTTCCTAGGACATGGTTCCTTCTTTTGCCGTTCTCACACCTCTGTTGCTGTGTTCCAGCATATGCTTGCAACAATGTGTCTTTGCATGTACTGTTATCCTTTTCTGGATGTTGCCTCACTTTTAAATATTTATTGAATACCTTTCCTGTGCCCTCATTAGGACATGAGGATACAGTGGTGAACAACATTAAATTGGTCCCTGTCCTAATAGAGCTTACAATTTAATGGAGCTGGGGAGTGAAATACCAAATAAAAACCCACATGATAGTATAATGGTAATTGGGAAAATTGTCAGGAGAAGTGCTATGAGTGGATAGAAATGGGAACCTAACCTTATCTAGAAGTTCAGGAAAGTTCCACCTGAGGAAATGGCTCTTCAGTTGAGACCTGAAGAATTAGTGGAAATTAACTAGAAAACTGGGGAGTTCGGAGGAGAGTATTTATTTGAAAGAAGGGGGAAACACCTTGTCATTGGTGCCTGAGGCAAGGAGGAATCATCAGGAAATTCAAAGGAGGTCTGAGTGATTGGAAGTTAGTGAACCAGACAGAAAGATAGAGGCAACAACTATGATGTAGGAGACTGCGTAGGCCTTATAGAGTGATGTTTTTGTACTTCATTGAAAAACAGTTTGACATTATTGGAGGGTTTTAAGGATGAAGGTGGGGAGTGTGGTTATGTGTTCAGATTAATATTTGAAAATGATGACACTTGGGCTGTTGTGTGGAGAAAGCATTATGGGGTTCAAAATAGAAACCGGTGACTAAATAGGCTGTCATATAGACTCGTTGGAACCCATTAGTTCAGGGCAGAGATGATGACAATCTGGACCCCAGGGTGTTAGGACTGGAGATGGGAGAAGTGAATGGATTGAAGAATTACTTCATAGCTTGAATTGATAGAAGCTAGTGAGAGAGAGATTAGATGTGGAGTAATAAAGAAAGAAAGAAAGAAAGAAAGAAAGAAAGAAAGAAAGAAAGAAAGAAAGAAAGAAAGAA